>SJYX01008456.1:186164-223360 GCA_006410675.1 Oreotragus oreotragus | reverse complement strand
CAGGAGGAGAAGGGGACGACCGAGGATGAGATGGCTGGATGGCATCACGGACTCGATGGACGTGAGTCTGAGTGAACTCCGGGAGATGGTGATGGACAGGGAGGCCTGGTGTTCTGCAATTCATGGGGTCGCAAAGAGTCAGACTGACTGAGTGACTGAACTGAACTGAACAAAAGAGAACACAGCTGAGGGAAGGAAATGAAAGAATGAAAATAAAGAGATAGATTTCTACTTGTAAAACATCCAGGTAAAAATACATATCCAGTACATATTTGGAATATTCTCACAAGTTTATTTCCAATATTGCACATTACAGATATTAGAAAAATATACTAAGTTGGAATTTAAATGCTTACTTATGTTTTCCACATAAAATACTCTGCATAAACCAACATGTGTAAATTACTCATGACAGTTGCTATACAACTTCAAACAGTAAAACATCTGAAAAGATTTTATTTAGAGTAACTCTGTCCTTAAAAGGACATCATATTTTCTAAAATCTTGTTTCATAGAACGATGGTAACTTTATAAGTGTCTAGGGAAATTGGAACACAGTTAGAAAATTGTCTTGATTCAGGTAAAAAGTCCCAGAAATTCTGATCAGTTTATCCTAAATGTAAGATTAATAAAATAACCCTAAGCAACTATATAATGTCATCCACATTGTCAATACTGGTCAAGTTCTCCTACATTTTATGTCTTTGCTAAATTTATGTCAATTTCCTAATGGGTAATATGACAGAGAAGCCATAATCTAGAGGTCCTATGAGTCAAGATGAGCTAAGTTACATTGTGGTAAAATATGAGTATTCCTAAATCTTAGTTCCTTAAGCACAGTTAAATATATTCTCTCACCCATACAAAGTTCATTTCGCATTAATAGATATTGTTCTCCCTTTGAGAACATAGGACTTCCCTGGTGGCTCAGATGGTAAAACGTCTGTCTACAATGCAGGAGACCTGGGTTCGAGCCCTGGGTTNTATGTATTTGTATAACTGATTTACTTTGCTGTACAGCAGGAATTAACACAACATTGTAGATCAACTATATACACTATATATATATACACACACACACATATACATACACACACACATATATATATATACTCCATCAAAATTAATAAAAACACACAATTAGTAGATTATGGAACAGGATCAACAGAAATTTAGAACTAATTTTATCTGGGAAATGAAAGGAATGAATAAAGCGTCTGTCTACAATGCAGGAGACCTGGGTTCAAGCCCTGGATTGGGAAGATCCCCTGGAGAAGGAAATGGCAATCCACTCCAGTACTATTGCCTGGAAAATCCCATGGACAGAGGAGCCTTGTAGGCTACAGTCTATGGGGCCGCAAAGAGTCAGACACAACTGAGCGGCTTCACTTTGCTTCACTTTTGAGAACATATAAATAAAAATTCAAGCCAAACCCTGTGATAATCTGAAATTTGCCATCTCAATATGTGTAGCTTTCTATGTTTTCTCGGTGGGAAAAAGAAAGAGCAAAAAGAAACACTGTAATAGGTACTGAAGTAACTCATCTCTTCCACTTATCTTCCTGGTGCACATGGTCATGTGACAAGATCATATGGTCATAACCCAACTATGACAGGTTTTGGAAAATATAGAGCTGCACATGGATGTTTAATAAGCATTGTTTGTGTCTGTCATAGAGACACTCACAGGTGAACACAGGGTTGAATGCTTCAATAATCCCTTAATTGTCACTTATAGGAACTAGAGAGTATCAGAAATCTGAGCTCTTTAGTCACCAGAGACTTAGTCCATTCTTTTAGAATGCATCAGGTGATAAGATTCCAAAGGAGAAAGAATGGAGAATCCAACTTGTTCACATTTTATCATTTCCAAATATTACATTCACGGGATTTTTAGAATGAGAAAGAGAGTATTTAATCTGCTCATTTAAGTAAGAAGGAAACTTTAATTCACAAGAAAAAAATTAAGAACTTACCCTGTTTCACAAAGTAATTTAGTGGAAGAGATCAAATGAGCACCAGTGATCATTTTCACTACACAGGATCCCCTTAGAAGAGNGAATGAGAAAGAGAGTATTTAATCTGCTCATTTAAGTAAGAAGGAAACTTTAATTCACAAGAAAAAAATTAAGAACTTACCCTGTTTCACAAAGTAATTTAGTGGAAGAGATCAAATGAGCACCAGTGATCATTTTCACTACACAGGATCCCCTTAGAAGAGCCATTAATTCTCTATCTGAAAACACAAAATCCTAGCATTAGTAGAAATTACAGCCAAAACTATCTGGCATCAATTAGTTCAGTTCCGTCCAGTTGCTCAGCCATGTTAGACTCTTTGCGACCCCATGGACTGCATCAGGCCAGACCTCCCTGTCCATCACCAGCTTCTGGAGTTTACTTAAACTCATGTCCATTGAGTCAGTGATGCCATCCAACCACTTCATCCTCTGTCATCCCCTTCTCCTTTCAATCTTTCTTAGCATCAGGATCTTTTTCCAATGAGTCAGTTCTTTGCATCACCTGGCCAAAGTATTGGAGTTTCAGCTTAGTCTGTTGTTCCATGTCCAGTTCTAACTGTTGCTTCCTGACCTGCATACAGATTTCTCAAGAGGCCGGTCAGGTGGTCTGGTATTCCCATCTTTCAGAATTTTCTGGCATCACAATGTATAAAATTTGCTTTTTGTATCATTATTGTTTGAGTTGACATTCATGATTATTTCATAAAACATTTATCAAAGAAGAAGAATCAAAGAATTAAACAACCCAATTACTCTTACATGCAAGTGATCAACTGATAGTCCAGTAAATGTTATTCATGAATTAGACTTGAACATTCAATCTCTAAATACTTCTTCTGACACTTACATAATAAATTCACCTAATTATTTTGGCATTTAATGACTCATGTGGCAATGATTTGTGGGTATGTATGTGTCTTCAATGTCTTAATCCTTACAAATTAAGAATAAGACGATAGCTCCCCCAGAATTTTACTTTATGATGATGAAGTCAGAGCCAATAATATGCTGAGAAGAACCTGAACCATGAAATCAGGAGACTCTCATTCTAACCCTTCTTCTATCACTGACCTTTAATCAAATTCCACAATTTTCCTCGAGTTGGATTCCTCTACAGAAGGAAAAATGAGTGGACCTGGAGAACTCCATCCTGAACAGATAGCCTTAGCACTCCACCCTACAGTTCCCATTCTCAATTCTTAGACATCATATTCTGTTCCATCTTTTAAACACCACTCTCTTTATTTGAGTTAATTCTAACAAATGTTTATACAAGTCAGAGATTTTTGACACAAATAAAAATAAAATACTTGATTTTAATGGTTTCCTACTAAGAAAAAAGTAAATATAGCAAAATACTAGGAAAAATCAGTTTCTTTCTCTGTCTTTTTCCCCTTTCTCTGTCTCCCTGTCTCTCTTTCCCTCTATCATTTATTCATCATCTTGTTTCACTGCTGACATCAAGTGTGCTCTTGAACATACATGGAATTTAACTTGTATAAAAGACCATGAGAAAGCAAAACAACTTAGGATTTCCATTAAATCATTGTGAAACATCACTTGCAGAAAAATTTACTTCTAGAATTTCCCTTAGGATATAACTTAGGACAAGTTCAGTGACTTAGACACAATGATGTGCTTTTTATCTTCATTTATAACATCAAAAATGTGGTATATTTACACAATGGAATTCTATTCAGCCACCTAAGATAATTATATTAAAATATTTTATGGCTTGTAAAATACTCTTGACTTGTTTGGTAGTTAAAATATTAATATTAGAAACATTATATGCAATTTGATAACATTTTAAAAATATATACGCATACACACCTGAAAAGAGAAACATTAAGACTTTAATAGTGTAAATTTCTAGATGAGAGATTAAGTTTACATTTAATTTTTGTTTTTTGTACATTTATATTAGAAATATGCTATATACCTGCAATTGAAAAAAACTAATTCAAATATCAAAATGGAGCTTTCAAAAAATATGTTATAGATTTAATGTTGGAATAATATTTATAGAACTGTGACATAAAATATACATCATAAAGCAAAACAATATAGCAACTAAAAAATTATTGCTCTACTAGAAAAGTGAAAAAAAAAAAAAAACTCTTAGAAAAGATTTCTCAAAAGAAATACTACTGGCACCTTCAGTGGTATAATTCTTCCAGGGGCTGAACTATCCCAGAAATTATGGGACATGTACCACTCCTGGCTCCCACTCACCAAATGCCAGTAAGTTTTACTCGCTCAATCGTGTCTGACTCTGCAACCCCATGGACTGTAGCCTGCCAGGCTCCTCTGTCCATAGGATTCTCCAGGAATGAATACTGCAATGGGTTGCCATGTCCTCCTCCAGGGGATCTTCCCAACCCAGGGACTGAACCCAGGTTTCCTGCATTGCCAGCAAATTCTTATCACCTGCGCCACCAGGGAAACTCTCGCAAATGCCAGTGAAAGTGAAAGTGAAATCGCTCAGTCGTGTCCGACTCTTTGTGACCCCCATGGACTGTATGTAGCCTACCAGGCTCCTCTGTCCATGAGATTTTCCAGGCAATAGTACTGGAGTGGATTGCCATTTTCTTCTCCAGGGGAATCTTCCCAACCCAGGGATTAAACCCAAGTCTCCTGCATTGTAGACAGACGCTTTACCGTCTGAGCCACCAGGGAAGCGCCCAGTCGTTGAGATTGAATACAATGCCCTCAGGGCTTCCCCGGTGGCTCAGTGGTAAAGAATCCGCCTACCATTGCAGGAGACATGGATTGGGCTCCTGATCCGGGAAGTCTCACATGCGTATGCACCCCAACTACTGAGCCTGTGCTCTAGAGCCCAGGAGGGGCAGCTGCTGAGCCCACATGCCGCAGCTACTGAAGCCTGTGCACCCTGGAGCCCATGCTCCACAACACGAGAAACCACTGTCATGAGAAACCCACACAAGGAGAGAGCAGCCCCTGCTTGACAAACTAGCGAAAAGCCCGTGCCGCAATGAAGACCAAAATACATCAATAAAATTATTTTTTAAATGCCCTTACTATTTCTAAATGCTCAAGGGTTAAGAACCATGGCTAGAAGATGACTGTACCAATGAAAGACAGCCAACTGGCCATATTTATGAACAGGTTTGCCAGTAAGCTGCCCACATAACATGGTAGTAGGTATTAAAGATAAAAAATAACTCCTAACTGATTTTTTTTTTTTTTTTTTCTGCCCAGGGTCCTTGGGTTAGAGCACGATTCCAGGTAAACTAATACAGGCCTGCTATCCTTACTCTCCATTAGTTCTGAGCCTTAGGTTTTAATTAAATTGCTTCCCACAATTCTCTCTATGACCTTGGAGGTCACTTTGCTTCACTCTCTTGGTATCACTTTGCTGAATCTTTTCCAAATTAGGCTAATGAAAATTCCAGCTCTAAAATTCCAATGTTAATTGATTTATAGACTCATTCATGAATATATTCATAATTTTTACCAGGAGCTATAAAGAGGCAAAATAAGCAATAACCTGTACTCTCAAAGTCACATAAGAGGTTATGAATTCAGCTTATCTAAGAGAGTTCATTGAGTAAATTCTTAACTGTCTGTCTGCCATTGATATCAGATTTAAAAATGGTTGATAAGCAGAGATTGTAATTTTAAGAAAATTGGACTCAGAGATGTGGGAGAAAAAAAGTTCCGAGTGATAGAAAAATCATGATACATTCAAATCGACTAGTTTAGAACAAATCAAACTTTCAAAAACTGGAATCTTTAATGACAATCCATTTTCTAACCGACATTGCCCTAGATGTCTTCATATTAGTGTCCTTATCATATAAGTGCTTGGTATTTCTATGGCTATACTCAATACCATTATCTTTTTAAATGCTTTCCTTTCTCACTAAACTGTAAGTGCTGAGAGAAAAGCTTGGCTCTGGATGGAATATGATTATCTAACTTCTTATCTCAACAGCTTTTAGATGCTTTTTCTTGCCAAACATCTTGACTATTTCATTGTGTCTGACTTTTTACGTATAATCTATTACCTCCTCATTTCCCCCTACTTTCCACTTTATTTTAGGATCCTTTGTACAGTCATTGATAATGAAGAACTCCTGAGACAGTGAAGCAAGTCTCCTGTGTGAAAATAGTAGCAATGTGTCAGCCATGATTCCTTCATTCATGTTGGTTCTCTCAGTGGACATTCCTTGTCTGTGCTGTTTCACATGGAGGACTGTTGCTGGTTCTTCAGTTCAGTTCAGTCGCTCAGTCGTGTCCGACTTTTTGCAACCCCATGAATCGCAGCACGCCAGGCCTCCCTATCCATCACCATCTCCCGGAGTTCACTCAGACTCATGTCCATCGAGTCCGTGATGCCATCCAGCCATCTCATTCTCGGTCGTCCCTTTCTCCTCCCGCCCCCAATCCCTCCCAGCATCAGAGTCTTTTCCAATGAGTCAACTCTTCACATGAGGTGGCCAAAGTATTGGAGTTTCAGCTTTAGCATCATTCCTTCCAAAGAAATCCCAGGGTTGATCTCTTTCAGAATGGACTGGTTGGATCTCCTTGCAGTCCAAGGGACTCTCAAGAGTCTTCTCCAACACCACAATTCAAAAGCATCGATTCTTCGGCACTCAGCTTTCTTCACAGTCCATACATGACCACAGGAAAAACCATAGCCTTGACTAGGCTGACCTTAGTCGGCAAAGTAATGTCTCTGCTTTTGAATATACTATCCAGGTTGGTCATAACTTTTCTTCCAAGGAGTACACGTCTTTTAATTTCATGGCTGCAGTCACCATCTGCAGTGATTTTGGAGCCCAAAAAAATAAAGTCTGACACTGTTTCCACTGTTTCCCCATCTATTTCCCATGAAGTGATGGGACCGGATGCCATGATCTTCGTTTTCTGAATGTTGAGCTTTAAGCCAACTTTTTCNGTCCTTCCAAAGAAACCCCAGGGTTGATCTCTTTCAGAATGGACTGGTTGGATCTCCTTGCAGTCCAAGGGACTCTCAAGAGTCTTCTCCATGAGTCATCCATATTCTTTGTATAGAGCCTCTTGGAAGTATTTCTGATACTACTTTTCTAGTGTAAAACTGCAGCGTCTTCGGTGCTTTGGTATTCTCTTCCATTAGAGTAATAGACCCTACAGCTTTAGATTCAGCGTGAACCAGATGAAACGTATAGACTTTTAACCTCTGATCATTATACATGCATTCACAGTCCTCTCTTCTCCCCCAAACTTAATGTTGTCGAGTCCTTTGTGTTTATTACTTATCAGTAAAACACATGCAGGAGTTGCTGAAGTCGTCTGATACTTCTTACTAGGGCCGGTAGGAGCTAAAATGCTTCATTGAATACCTGCTTTGTTCAGTTCATTTGCTCAGTCGTGTCCGACTTTTTGCGACCCCGTGGACTTCATCACACCAGGCTTCCCTGTCCATCACCAACTCCCGGAGTTTGCTCAAACTCATGTCCATTGAGTCGGTGATACCATCCAACCATCTCATCCTCTGTTGTCCCCTTCTCCTCCGGCCCTCAGTCTGCCAGCGTCTGGGTTTTTTTCAATGAGTCATCAGCTGGCTAAAGTATTGGAGTTTTGGCTTCAGCATCAGTCCTTCCAATGAAAATTCAGGCTGATCACCTTTAGGATGGACTGGTTTGATTTCCTTGCAGTCCATGGGATTCTCAAGAGTCTTCTCCAACACCACAGTTCAAAAACATCAATTCTTTGGCTCTCAGCTTTCTTTATAGTCCAGCTCTCACATCTATACATGACTACTGGAAAAACCATAGCTTTGACTAGAAGAACCTTTATCAGCAAACTGACATCTCTGCTTTTTAACATGCTGTCTAGGTTGGTCACAGCTTTTCTTTCAAGGAGCAAGTGTCTTCATTTTATGGCTGCAGTCACCACCTGCATTGATTTTGGAACCCAAGAAAATAAAGTCTGTCATTGTTTCCATTGTTTCTCCATCTATTTGCCATGAAGTGATAGGATCAGGTGCCATGATCTTAGTTTTTTGACTGTTGAGTTTTAAGCCAACTTTTTCACTCTCCTCTTTACTTTCATCAAGAGGCTCTTTAGTTCTTCACTTTCTGCCATAAGGGTGGTGTCATCTGCATATCTGAGGTTACTGATATTTCTCCCGGCAATCTTGTTTCCAGCTTGTGGTTCATCCAGCCTGGCATTTCGCATGATGTACTTTGCATGTAAGTTAAATAAGCAGGGTGACAGTAGACAGCTTTGACATACTCCTTTCCCAATTTGGTACCAGTCCCTTGTTCCATGTCTGGTTCTAACTGTTGCTTCTTGACCTGCATACCGATTTCTCAGGAAGCAGGTAAGGTGGTCTGGTATTCCCATCTCTTGAAGAATTTTCCACAGTTTGTTGTGATCCACACAGAGGCCTCGGTGTAGTCAGTAAAGCAGAAGTAGATGTTTTTCTGGAACTTTCTTTTTCTGTGATCTAGCGGATGTTGGCAATTTGATCTCTGGTTCCTCTGCCTTTTATAAATCCAGCTTGAACATCTGGAAGTTCATGGTTCATGTACTGTTGAAGCCTGGCTTGGAAAATTTTGAGCATTACTTTGCTAGCATGTGAGATGAGTGTGATTGTGCAGTAGTTTGAACATTCTGTGGCATTGCCTTTCTTTGGGATTGGCATGAAAACTGACCTTTTCCAGGCCTGTAGCCACTGTTGAGTTTTCCAAATTTGCTGACATATTGAGTGCAGCACTTTTATAGCATCATCTTTTAGAATTTGAAATAGCTCAACTGGAATTCCTTCACCTCCACTAACTTTGTTCGTAGTGATGCTAAGGCCCACTTGACTTCGCATTCCAGGATGCACCTCTTCTTAGTATCTTCTGCTTCTGTTAGATCCATACCATTTCTGTCCTTTACTGAGCCCATCTTTGCATGAAATGTTCCCTTGGTATCTAATTTTCTTGAATAGATCTCTAGTTTTTCCCATTCTTTTGTTTTCCTCTATTTTTTGCATTGATCACTGAGGAAGGCTTTCTCATCTCTCCTTGCTATTCTTTGGAACTCTGCATTCAGATGGGTGTATCTTTGCTTTTCTCCTTTGCCTTTAGCTTCTCGTCTTTTCTCAGCTATTTGTAATGTTGAGAACCTCTGTTCATAGTTCTTCTGGCACTCTATCAGATCGAATCCCTTGAATCCCTTTAACATGTTTTGTTAAAGTGCTGCATTAACAAACCAAGTACCTGCTTTGTTAGGTACTCTGTGTCCCTTCAGTTTCTAAATCTTTCTGCAGCTTCCTTTGAGTTTACCTGTCTTTTCCTTTTCCATGTAACAACCATGTCAGCCCTAGTCATCCCTGGGTTTAGACTACTTTTATCTAGTTTGGCATCCATTAGCACTTTTAGGTTGGAAGTATGGTTAGTTACCTAAACGTTTAATTCTCACAATAACCTCATGAAGTACTTACTCTTGTTCTTATTTTACATATGAGGCACAGAGGTCAAGGAACATTCCCAAGGCTTTACAGCTAGTAAGTGGCACAACTGTGACTTGAACCCCAACTTGAAGTTTGACTCTGGAACCTTCAGTCTAACCACTGTGCTCTGCTGTCTCTCAGAGGCAGAGAAGGGTAGGTGTTTCTGTTTTGGTTCGTTTTTGTGCAATGTATAGAGCTTCTGTATACATTGTATAGGGTTCATTTGGTTCATTCTGTAGGGTTCATTAAAAGACACTTAATCCTTGGAGGAAAAGTTATGACCAACCTAGAAAGTATATTGAAAAGCACAGACGTTACTTTGCCAACAAAGGTCCGTCTAGTCAAGGCTATGGGTTTTCCAGTGGTCATGTATGGATGTGAGAGTTGGACTGTGAAGAAAGCTAAGTGCCGAAGAATTGATGCTTTTGAACTGTGGTATTGGAGAAGACTCTTGAGAGTCCCTTGGACTGCATGGAGATCCAACCAGTCCATGCTGAAGGAGAGTAGTCCTGGGATTTTTTTGGAGGGAATGATGCTAAAGCTGAAACTCCAGTACTTTGGCCACCTCATGCGAAGAATTGACTCATTGGAAAAGACTTTGATGCTGGGAAAGACTGAAGGCAGGAGGAGAATGGGACGACAGAGGATGAGATGGCTGGATGGCATCACTGACCCGATGGACTTGAGTCTGAGTGAACTCCAGGAGTCGGTGATGGACAGGGAGGCCTGGCGTGCTGCGATTCATAGGGTCACAAAGAGTCGGACACGACTGAGCGACTGAACTGAATAGGGTTCATTTGGTTCTATACATTTGGTTCATTTTGTTCAATGTATAGGGACTTGGTTGATTCTGAATTCCTTAGTTGTTCAGAAGCTACAAGGTTGATAGTTATCCTTAAAATGACATACACACCTTGTATACTCAGTATTATACCACAGACTGATCATAAACCTAAGGAAGACAGTGCAGAGTAGGAGCCTGAATGAAGGAAATTACATTTTCAAAATATCACCAATTACACTCAAGCTGCAAGTTGATTGACCTCTGCTGCTATGGCCTGAGTGGTGTATGGAGCTGGACTGCTGGGGTATGGAGCCAGTTCAGCAAATGAAAGCAGTGTGTGAACTGTGTCAGTAGAAAGACACAGCCTTACCATCTTCCCCACAGACAATATGTCACTTTATAAGAGTAGTTATAGACCTGTGTGAATTACCTGTTTGTGTTTAAATATATCCTGGTGGCTCAGACAGTGGCAAATCTGCCTGCAAGGCAGGAGACCCAGATTCTATCCCTGAGTCAGGAAGATACCTGAAGAAGGGAATGGCAACCCACTCCAGTATTCTTGCCTGAAGAGTTCCATGGGCAAAGAAGCCTGGCGGGTACCGTTCGTGGGGTTGCAGGGTCAGACACGACTGAGCAACTAACACACAACATAAGTAAATGAAAATGTTAGCTTGACTTTGATTATAAATTTCTTAAGACTCTGGAGGTATGTGTGTATGTATGTGTTTAACTTCATCCTTCTGAATAGTATTTTTTAAAATAAGCTTTTTATCTTAGAACAGTTTTAGATTTCCAGAAAAATAGTGAAGATAATGGAGTTCCCAGGTACCCCACACCCAGTTCCCCCTGTTGTATGGTACATCTGTCACAGGAATGAAAAGTATTGATACATCATTATTAACTGAAGTCTGTACTTTATTCAGGTTTCCTTAGTTTTTAACCCAATGTTTTGTTTTCCTGTCCCAGGATCCCATCCTTGATATGTAACGTTTAGTCATATTTCTTTGGGCTCCTCTAGATTATGACAGGGGAAGGCAATGGCACCCCACCCCAGTACTCTTGCCTGGAAAATCCAATGGACGGAGGAGCCTGGTGGGCTGCAGTCCATGGGGTCGCTAACAGTCGGACAGACTGAGCAACTTCACTTTCACTTTTCTCTTTCATGCATTGGAGAAGGAAATGACAACCCACTCCAGTATTCTTGCCTGGAGAATCCCAGGGATGGGGGAGCCTGGTGGGCTGCCATCTTTGGGGTCACACAGAGTCAGACACGACTGAAGTGACTTAGCAGCAGCAGCAGCAGCAGATTATGACAGTTTCTCACATATTCCTTGTTTCTAACAGCCATTTGAGTTTTGAGGCATAATAGTCAAGTATATTACAAGAGACCCCTCTGTTAGAGTTCATCTGATGTTTTCCCTGTGATGAAACCTGGAATTATGGGTTTGGGGAAGGAAGAAGACAAAAGTAAATCATCATATTGTATGGAACATATGGGAGCATACTGTCAACATGAATTATCACTGTTGTATTGACCTTGATCATATGGCAGAGGTCGTGTCTGTAGGCTTCTCAAGGGACTCCCCTTCTGTACTGCACTCTTTGGAAGGAAGTCACTGTGTACGGCCCACACTTGAGTGGGGAGTTATGCGCGACCTCCTTGAGGATGTTGTCTCTGCATAAATTATTTGAGAGTGTTTTTCACAGGAGATTTTTCTCTTCTCCCTGCTTGTTTATTTGATCATTTATATCAGTATGGCTTCATGGTTGTTTATTTTATACTCTGCATTACAGCCCAGTGCTACTTTATTCTGTTGCTCAGATTGTCTCAGCTTTGGCTTTTGGGTGTCCTTTCATTTGATTCATGTGTCCTTTTGACATACCCCGTTGTCGTTTTTTGTCTTGGTTTGTTTTTGAGTGCTTCTCTAGTTTCTGGCACTGCAAGATGCCCCAGGCTCATCTTGTGTGTTTCTTGCCCCAGTCCTGGATTCAGCTGTTTGTCCAAGGGGGCCTTTTATTGAAGAATGGTAATTAGAGCCCAAGATCTGGATGGATAGTATTATTTTAAGATATCTTTTCCTAACATTTAAAAACACACACACACACACACACACACACTTATAGTAGCAGTAAGTGGCCAAAAGTAGTCCCAGCCTTATTGCAACTTTACGTAAGGCTAAGATTTCACAGGGCAGCCAGAGGACCTAGGATGGTGCTAAAGGGTGGAGGCCTGGGCTCAGGAGCTTTCACCCAGTTCCTTCAGGTCCTGCCTCTGCATTACATCAGGTGGATGTTATGGCGCGTCACTAAAAGGATCCATCTCAGTTGTGTTAATACTTGTATCTTTAGCCAGGCCATGTCTGAAAGTGGTGAGTCTAATATTGGTCACAGTCCTTTCACAAGGACCTTCCTGATAAATTGTTCTTCTCGTTTAGTTCCAGGAAAATTAATCTCTGAAGATAAATTTGTGAGCTTTCATCGGTAAACAAATGATGTGTAACCCAACTTGTTTCTTTCTTAATCTTGGCTTCCGGAAAACTGAGAGCCAAATTTATTGTGCAGATGCCGTTTGCTTAGTTCTAATTGTTAGTGCCTTCATTCTGTTTGATAGTACCTATTTGTTTCTTCCAGGTGAATGCTGTTCCTTAAATTCTTAATTGCTTTATTTGCCTGGTGTTTGGGCCTAAGTTACTTGATCCTTTTGAAGCAGGCAGGGTATTATCTTGAACGTGTGGCAAAGGAAGAGGGTCAGGCTTCTGGAGCAGGACCTGCCCAGAACCTGTTTTCTCTGACCACTACCTAGAATGGTCCAAGAAAATCCAGTTCTAAATGAGTCTGTGTTCCCAGTGGACCTGTATTCTCACTTATTTTATGATGTAAGTATTCACATATTCTTGACATCAGCTACTGTGCATGTACAGTTAACACTTTACCACTTTATAAGTTGTGAACTTTGCCATGCCTTTTTTCTTCAGAAGGTGTTGTCTAGAAACAGACCTTTACTAACTTCCTATTCCTTGATGTCATATGGACATATGGACAGATTTTATGGCTTGATATTACCTTTGTTTAATTAAGAATTTCACAGGAAATTTTTTAAATGTTCTTTTATTGTTTAAGAGGGAATCCTTTACGAGCTTGCTGTTTGCCACCTTATGGGCTTGTACTGACCCATTAAACTCAGTTTATGCTGCTTATTTAATCCTTGTGGGCATATGTTTTTGGTCTTGTTCTGTGGGCTCTCTGTTTTTAAAATTTCTCAAATCTGGCCCCTGTCTCTCTATACCCACAGCCTTTATCATTTCCAACCTGAATGACTGGGTTTCTGTCCTAACCCATCTTCTTTGGTATTCTTCCCTCTTGAGTCTCTTCACAGTATTGAGTCTCTTCACAGTGTTAGCAGATTTATCTTTCTAAATTGCAAGTTGAATCACATTACTCTCATTTAAAATAAAAAGTGTAGAGAAATCTCACTACTCAAAAATAACTAATATTATTAAAATGCTTAATCAAATACATTTATATGTATGCTACTCAATTTTAGCATTTAAAATCTCATCTAATAATTGAATCTTGATTTACAGATAGTATTAGAACATCCAGTTTATTATAAAGAATCCACTCCTTTTGTGTTCCACATCACAAGTAGCTTCCTGTCTTAGGTAATGAAATGTGCCTTCTGCCCAGACAGTCATGTGCTCTAGAAAAGAAGCCTGAGACCCAGTCTGTAATAATATTGTGTCAAACCCTTGCTTTATTTGGGACCATTCACTTAGCAATAATATGCCGCTGCTTCTGTTACAGCCTTTCTCTAGGAATGGGGCAGTTTAAGTTTGGAAAACTCAGAGAAAACTTAAAAGAGCCAACAACTTAGAAGACAGGGATTGTTATTTGTGGAAAGCAAAGGTGTCTTTTTTTAGGAGTAACTTCTTATCCCCAATGCCCATCTTCCCACACCTCCTGTAGTCCTTGGCATAATTAACATGAAATTTGCACGAGTAGCTCTCCCAGACTTGTCCTCCAGCAAGCCTTCTTTTCTGTCTCTCCTTGTATCAGGGGCCCCATTTCCACTCTCCACTCGCACCACATCAAGATTTGTGTTAAACAAGAAATGTGTCCTCATATATCTTTCTCCTTTTGTAGTATATTCTTTTGGTAATTGTCCACTTGTATTTTTGTGACACGTCTCTCTCTAGGAAATGATACTGGCCTGCAATCTATAAAGTGAGCTTTTGCTAATAAAGTCATTTATACCGACTGTATCAACTGTTAGAATGCTCGAAATTTACTGTATTTGGGTTTCAGCTTCTAATCTAATTCTTGTCTTTGGGAGTGTTTGAACCATATCATCATAATAGACTGTCTTTTATAGACAGTGTTTTCTTCCACTTCTCCACTTTCTATAAGTTCTCTTCCCAAGTATTATTGCTACCTGTTCTTACTTTTTACTTTTAGATCACAGATTCTGCTGGCCATATTCTGTACTCCAAGGAGGATGCGACCAAGGGGAAGTTTGCCTTTACCACTGAAGATTATGACATGTTTGAAGTGTGTTTTGAGAGCAAGGGTAAGTAAATCCGAGTGTTTTTCCTGAATTAAGCAGCATCTTCCAAGTAAGTTAGAGCATGAACTTTTTCTCTCCTGGCCTCTCCTGGCAGGAAGAGGAAATGAAAACATTTGCTGGGGTGCATACACATATAAGTCAAAGTCGGCGAGTGGCTAGAATTCTGCATGTGCAAGAGTAGGCATTTCTTGAATGCTGTACTTGGCTTGAATAGCAGAGTTAAATTTTGTATAGATGCTAGAAAATAGTGCATTTATATGCTAGTGACATGTTTGCTTAGAGGTTAGAAGTAGAGTCTGTCTGACAAATTACATCTCGTCAGAAACACTTTTGATCTCCAGGGCACTTGCTTTTTCCCAGTCCTGGTGTCTTCCTGTGGCTTGTTCTGTGCATATCAAGGCCAAGAGCCCTTAGAAACTTTTAGGCTGAGTGATTATCTGATGGCTTCTGCGCATGGTGGTTGGTGAAAAAGCAGATGCTTCTTCACTCCCTGTTCTTCAGCTTCAAGGACTCCAGACTCTAAAAACTGTATGCATTTATACCTGTCGTATTACTAGGGGCCCTTTGGGGCTGCAGGACAAAAGGAGTGAAGCTCATACTGGCTTAAAGAAAGACTGTGTGA
Source organism: Oreotragus oreotragus (assembly GCA_006410675.1). Lineage (NCBI taxonomy): Eukaryota > Metazoa > Chordata > Mammalia > Artiodactyla > Bovidae > Oreotragus > Oreotragus oreotragus. Next base: position 207,922 of record SJYX01008456.1, on the reverse strand, counting down.
CTGTGGACAGGGGAGTTGACAAGGTGTTGGCTTCAGGCCCGACAGGGTTTTAACAGCGTTTATCCCCAATGCCCATCTTCCCACACCTCCTGTAGTCCTTGGCATAATTAACATGAAATTTGCACGAGTAGCTCTCCCAGACTTGTCCTCCAGCAAGCCTTCTTTTCTGTCTCTCCTTGTATCAGGGGCCCCATTTCCACTCTCCACTCGCACCACATCAAGATTTGTGTTAAACAAGAAATGTGTCCTCATATATCTTTCTCCTTTTGTAGTATATTCTTTTGGTAATTGTCCACTTGTATTTTTGTGACACGTCTCTCTCTAGGAAATGATACTGGCCTGCAATCTATAAAGTGAGCTTTTGCTAATAAAGTCATTTATACCGACTGTATCAACTGTTAGAATGCTCGAAATTTACTGTATTTGGGTTTCACCTTCTAATCTAATTCTTGTCTTTGGGAGTGTTTGAACCATATCATCATAATAGACTGTCTTTTATAGACAGTGTTTTCTTCCACTTCTCCACTTTCTATAAGTTCTCTTCCCAAGTATTATTGCTACCTGTTCTTACTTTTTACTTTTAGATCACAGATTCTGCTGGCCATATTCTGTACTCCAAGGAGGATGCGACCAAGGGGAAGTTTGCCTTTACCACTGAAGATTATGACATGTTTGAAGTGTGTTTTGAGAGCAAGGGTAAGTAAATCCGAGTGTTTTTCCTGAATTAAGCAGCATCTTCCAAGTAAGTTAGAGCATGAACTTTTTCTCTCCTGGCCTCTCCTGGCAGGAAGAGGAAATGAAAACATTTGCTGGGGTGCATACACATATAAGTCAAAGTCGGCGAGTGGCTAGAATTCTGCATGTGCAAGAGTAGGCATTTCTTGAATGCTGTACTTGGCTTGAATAGCAGAGTTAAATTTTGTATAGATGCTAGAAAATAGTGCATTTATATGCTAGTGACATGTTTGCTTAGAGGTTAGAAGTAGAGTCTGTCTGACAAATCACATCTCGTCAGAAACACTTTTGATCTCCAGGGCACTTGCTTTTTCCCAGTCCTAGTGTCTTCCTGTGGCTTGTTCTGTGCATATCAAGGCCAAGAGCCCTTAGAAACTTTTAGGCTGAGTGATTATCTGATGGCTTCTGCGCATGGTGGTTGGTGAAAAAGCAGATGCTTCTTCACTCCCTGTTCTTCAGCTTCAAGGACTCCAGACTCTAAAAACTGTATGCATTTATACCTGTCGTATTACTAGGGGCCCTTTGGGGCTGCAGGACAAAAGGAGTGAAGCTCATACTGGCTTAAAGAAAGACTGTGTGACTGTGGACAGGGGAGTTGACAAGGTGTTGGCTTCAGGCCCGACAGGGTTTTAACAGCGTCGTGGGCATTTCACCTCATTTTTAGTGCCTTTTGCCTCCATTTGACTTTATTCTCAGGCTTTCTCCATAGGGTAGCAAAAGGACTTCTGGCAATTTTACATTTATACAGTGTTCAGAACATAATAATCCTAGAAGAAAAGCAAGCACCTTCACCAATAGCACCAGTGGATTCCCAGGAATAGCAAAAGAACTAGCAGCTTTTAACAGTTAACCAGAAACTGATTCCTTGACCTCAAATGGGTCAATTTAGTCTGAAAGCTAAAGGAGTTTTCCCAAACTAAATGGAATAATAGAATGGAACATTAAAAGACTGTAATGATTTCATGATTGATACCCTTCTCCCTGCCAGTTCCAGGATGTCTCAGTAGTATTCTAGATGGTTGTACTGTTCTTACCTCAAAACTCAGACATCTGAGACTGTATTCATGACCACCTCTTTCAGACTAGCTCCCTTTATTCATTAGTATTACCACTGTCCTTCCAGTTATCTGGGCTCACATTTTTGAAATTACATACTTATGTCTTTTCTGGTCTGTCATCAAATTATGCTGATACTTCTTTCAAAATACCTCCTATATCTGCCACCACACAACTCTGAACTCTCGACTATAAAACTGTGGATTATGTTAGTAGCCTTCTAACTACTGTCCCTGCTTTTCATATATCCAGATACTGCCACCAGATTTATCTCCTAAAATTTTCATTATATCAGTCCTTCTTTGAAAGCTTTTGCTGCTTTATAGTGGCAGTAATGTTCCTGTTCTGTAGAATGAACCCCAGAATCATGAAATTTTCAAGCTAGACAAGATTTTAGGCACCGTAGCTTTTAATAGCCATTATACTCTTGCTCCATCCAGCCTTATCACCCTCTGCCCATCAGGCTTCAGCCATTCTGGTTCATTTTTCCCTCTAAACTTGTCACATTTATTCATTTGCTGGAATGCTCTCTTCCTATATTAACATAAGTTTACCTTTAGATGGGGAAACAGTGTCAAACTTTATTTTTGGGGGCTCCAAAATCACTGCAGATGGTGATTGCAGCCATGAAATGAAAAGACACTTACTCCTTGGAAGGAAAGTTATGACCAACCTAGATAGCATATTGAAAAACAGAAACATTACTTTGCCAACAAAGGTCCGTCTAGTCAAGGCTATGGTTTTTCCATTGGTCATGTATGGATATGAGAGTTGGACTGTGAAGAAAGCCGAGCACCAAAGAATTGATGCTTTTGAACTATGGTATTGGAGAAGACTCTTGAGAGTCCCTTGGACTGCAAGGAGATCCAACCAGTCCATCCTAAAGGAGATCAGTCCTGGGTGTTCATTGGAAGGACTGATGCTAAAGGTGAACTCCAATACTTTGGCCACCTCATGCGAAGAGCTGACTCATTGGAAAAGACCCTGATGCTGGGAGGGATTGGGGGCAGGAGGAGAAGGGGACGGCAGAGGATGAGATAGCTGGGTGGCATCACTGACTCGATAGACATAAGTTTGAGTGAACTCTGGGAGTTGGTGATGGACAGGGAGGCCTGGCATGCTGTGATTCATGGGGTCGCAAAGAGTCGGACATGACTGAGCGACTGAACTGACCTGAACCTTTAGAATACATCTTTTTGAATACATCCCTCAGCCATTCTAGTCTGCTTAATATCTCAATTAACTGATTTATCCATTGCTGTTCTAGGTGTTGGGGAGATCGCAATGAATACAATAGAAGTCTCTGCTCTCAGTGGAGCTTACATTTTCATTGGAGCAAATAGATAATAGGCAAATATAAGTCAGATGGTCATGAGGGCTTTGGGGAAAAAGCAAACACCTTGAGATGCTGAGCATGTCTCAGAAATAGCAAGGGGGTAACTGTGGCTTCTTTCGAATAGCCCATCACTTACTACTGGCGATACATGTATCTCACACGCACAGCCTTGTGTTGTTTAAATGTCTTATGTGTATATTTTACACTCCCAATTTTGAGTTCTTTGAAAGCAGAGATCTTTTGTTTTAAATTTCTTAAATGCTGATGCCGTGCATGTAAATGCCTAGGAACTAGTTTTAAACTGTGTATGTATATATATATATATAAATGTGTATCCACACACATAGTCAACACTCAATTTCTAGTTTTATTTGTGTTTATCCATTTGTTTATTCTGATATGAAGACCTGATACCCGTGGTCTTTGGAGCACCTTTTAAAAGATTGGCCATTTGCCAGGCAAATGCAAAGAGAGATTACTAACGGGTCTTTTTACAAAGGAGACCCTTTAGAGCCATGATGTCAGCTAAAGAGATAGGCTGGCTATTCTGTGCAAGAAACTGTATGGTCTGGACTCCGATGGTCTGTGGTTTTGTGGTTTCTCTTGTGTTTGAATAATGCTAAAGCTGTGCTGTGACAGAGAGATTATGGGAGAAGTCTGTTAGGAGAGTATCTTGATCATTTGGAGCAGATGGAGCTATGAGCTGCTTGGATTTCACTTTTAAATGAGGAAAAAGAAGCAAAAAATTTGGTTTTGGGAGAAGAGACCTCTCTGAGGGTCCCTTTTCTGTTGCTTTCTTTTGTTCTTGGAAACCTAATTGGTTTAATGCTCAGAAGGGATCTGATCTGTGATTTGGCTTAGTTTCTTTTTTTTTTTCCTAATATTTGTTTATTGATTTGACTGGGCCTTAGTTTTGGAATCTTCGGTGTGTGTTGTGGCATGTAGACTTTCTAGTGGTGGCATGTGAACTCTTAGTGGTGGCATGTGAACTCTTAGTGGTGGCATGTGGGATCTAGTTCCCTGACCAGGGATTAAACCCGGGGCCCCTGTCGGGAGTGCAGAGCCTTAGCCTCTGGACCACCAGGGCTTAGTTTCCTGATGGTACCCATTCAGTCTTACTCTATTGCTTTCAACTTGATCAGTCCAGTTTATCCAAAAGAACGTCTCTACTGTCTTTTAAATGTGCTACACTCTTTTATTCCTTCCTGGTTATTTATTTTTGGGTGTACTGAGTCTTTGTTGCTGCTCGCAGGCTTTCTCTAGTTGAGGCAAGTGGGGACTACCTTTTCGTTGTGGCGGGCGGTTTCCTACCCACTGTACCACCAGGGAGTCCTCCATTCCTTTCAGTAGCTGAGTCTTTGCCCATGTCTTCCCCTCTGCCTAGATACTTTTTTTATCTGCGTTCAGGTGTTGATGTCTGTCCACAGCTAATCTCTTCCCTCTTCCAACCTCTGCTCAGTAGCCAGGACTATCTGAACCGTTGTTGGTTTTGTTTTTTCCTTAAAGTTTAGACTCCTTTGCATTTTCACTGTGCTGTTATGCATTTTTGTGTCTTCGATGCCCATCAGATTATTTGAAGGCACAGATTGCAGTCACCACCACGGTCCCAGCACCTTGTGAGTTCTCAGTGACTTGTTTTTTGAATTGATGTTTCAGAAAATCTCCAGTGTTTCTCAGGGTACAGTACCGTTCTCTATGGCTTATGGTCTCAGGAACCACAATGGTTAAGTGGCACTGTTTCCAAGAACTCCTGATTTCATGCAGGTAGTAGTTAGTTTTGGTGAATTCCACAGGATGAGTACTGAGCAGTTTTCTGGGGCTCTTTGCAGTCTTTCCCTTTCTCCTACTTGATAAGAGTGGAATTCTTTTTGACAGATTACCATTTCTCATGGGAACGTTGCTCTGTTGGTCCTACTATATCCCAAATGGACTTTTCTGTTTGTAAGAAGTATTCCTGAGAATTGTATTCTTACTTAAGTTTCTTCTTGGGCTCCTCTTAAGGGCTTTGTGGGGATAGTCCTATACCATTTTATTTACCTATTGAAATGGCCTTACATTGACCAAAATCTTTGAAATAAGTGGAATAGTAGACAAATCCTGTGTACTTTTCAGTACTCATTTGTGTTAAGTAATCCAAGCTCAACATATACCTAGTAATCCTTCTCTCAGAATTTAGCAGGTCGACTTTTTTCAGATGTGGAACTGTGCCTGAGCAGCCTGCATGGGTGCCCACTGCCTGCCGGTCTGTGCCCCGCAGTGGGTTTCCTAACCAGTGAGCCTGTGTATGCTCTCCTCTCCCATTCTGTTCCTGTTCTGCCAGCTGCAGTATTGCGTGTCCTGCTCCCTCAGAGATGTTTGCCAGCAGCATGTTCTTGTCGCTTTCCGGCACCCCACACACATAGAGGCTTTGTCTGGAATGCTTGTGATTTTTAACCAGAGCCAGGAATTTTCTGCAGCTGAGTAGGGGGAGGAGTTGCGACTGTTTCCCTCTATTGAGAGGGTAGGGGTTAGGGAGAGGGAGGGCGGGTGGGTGATTTCCCGGAATTTTAAATATTCCTCACAATGAACCCTTTGATTTCTTTCTCAGGAACAGGGCGGATACCTGACCAACTCGTGATCCTAGACATGAAGCATGGAGTGGAAGCGAAAAATTACGAAGAGGTACGTCCTGCTTAACAGCCAGTGGAGGCAGTAGCTTGCCATTCTGTGAGGTTTCTGTGACCTAGTCAGGCCAACAGGCTGTGCTTTGCCCAGAAGGCTGTGGTTTTCTCAGCAGTCATGTGACAGCCAGCTTGATATAAAAAAGTTGTGTTAACGGCCTTGAACAATAATTCTGGCTGTGCTGTCAGCCAAATGACTGGACCAACCGTCCCATAGAAATGTTGGTGTGATAAAACACTCAAGCACATGTCAGCAGTTCTCTTGAGACAGAAACCAGATATATATTTAGAATTTCTAAAAGCTAGAATTCATTAATGTTGATGTTCAAGGTTAAGAAAAGTGATTTTTTTTTATTCCTATGGTTTTTATTCCCAGACTGACAGCTGTGCATATATATAGATTCAGTGCTGTTTAGACTTGAACAATTGGGCTGTCTTTAAAAAAAACACAATAATCAAAAGTAGCTTTTAATTAAAATAATTTCAAATTTTTCAAAAAGAGAGCAAGATGGGAGGAAAAAAACTACAAGAGACTTAGAGTTTTGCTGACAGCATGTATTGTAGTAAAAATAGGCGTTTATTTGGGTGGTAGGGAGCTGGAAGTGTGCTTAGAATTAGGGGAGGGGGACTGCGCTCTTTTAATCTATTGTGAGAGACTCTGGGGGCAGCACAGCTTCTTTAAATGAAGAGTACCTGTGAAAACCACAAGACCTATTTAAGACTGGAGGATTGATCTTTACAGAAAGACAAGAGTGTTTTTACCAAAGTCAGTCTTTTTATGAAAGTACCTGAAGGCATATAGAAGAGATGGGCTATAGGAAGTATAAATATTTTGAAGAATGTAAACTGAATAAACAAAGGAAAGTTGCTTTAAGTGATTTAAGAGAATTTTCTAGGAATGGTGGAACAGGAGGGGTTATTCTATCTTTGGTCAGAATTTGGAAGGGAAATATCCTAAAATGGAAGAGGATTGGAAGCCAGTGGCTGGCTGTGCAACAGGAAGCAGTAGTACAATAGTTGTGGCTCTCCAGGTCTTTCCTCTTTTTTCTTAGTTCATGTGTTCAATTGAACAAAACTAGACTGAATTATTTGTAGGCAGTAAATCGGAGCAAGTGATGCAGTTGTGAATGGAACGCAATTCCTGATAGAGACTTTGGTTGGCTTGTTTCTGTCTCCAGACTAGTTTAATTAAAAGAAATAAAGCCAAGAGCTTTTTTGTTCAATGAACTTAAGAGTAAATTGAAAAATCCTTTTAAACTTTTATGAGTCAGAGGAATCCTAATTGTATTTAGTAAGTTAAAGCACTGTTGTATGATATAAAACACTAAGAAAAATGTATTATTATGAGGTTGAAAAATAGGTAAAAGAATTTTCAGTTTTTGAATACTGCTGCTATATTCTCACCCTCAGATTAGATGCTAGACATAGCTGCTGCTTCTCTAAAGCAGACAGTGTTATTCTGAGTTTACATATACAGTGATGTGGACGTCCACCGTATAGCATTTTAGAACCCCCATACCCCGACACCTCTTGGAATTTCCATCATCCTTGGACTTTGTTGACACTAGGAAAGGGCCTTTATCTTTCCTGACCTTTTACTTAACCCAAGAGGGGAATCCCTAGCAGAAAGGAAACCACGGTGCTTCCTTTGCTGCTTCCTGCTTCAGCAGCCTAGCACGTCCTAAGCCTTTCTTTACGCACATGGTTACAACACAGCTCAAAATTCTCTTTCTTAACCAAGAAACTCCTCCCACTGCTTTCTTCGGTGACCTACCTCCGAACTCCCCCACCCCTCAATCAAAAAGCAGATCAAACTGAGACAGAGGATGACATGCGATTATGACACAGGCCAAAGGCCAGCCCATTTCTCAAGCCAGAGCTAGGCTGGCTCCCGGGAACCTTGCTCAGAGATGGCTGCTCGGTTGTCGCTTGCCCAGTGCCTGGGACAGGAGCACAGATGATGGAAGCGCTTGCTGTGTAGTTTATTAGCAGGAAGCTCTGGGCATATGTAGAGATTTTGAGGCATTTAACGTCAGGCCCTGGGGGCGAGGGCAAGGCTTTATCTCCAGAGGAGTGGGGCCCTTTGGCATCAGTGTTTGAATTCAGGAAGGTGGCATGTTTCTTTTAATGTTTTTTCACATCGAACATCTCTCTGCCTCGCAGTTGTGGACTTCATAATTCTGAAATCCCACATGGTCCTGTACAATTAAGTAGTAATCATTGTCTAAACACCTGGACAGAGATCCACGCTACCTGCCAAATTGTTATGGAGGTTTAGTGAATTAACGCGTGTGAATTGCTATGTAAACAAATTACATTTGTAATTACATTGTCAAATTACATTTGACAAATGTAAGGTGACATTATTTGAAGGCAGAATTGTTGACATTTTGTAAATAAATGTAGTCTTGTAGTTTGAAATCTTTAAATAGAAAGAATGCATATTTCCTCAGAAATTAAACATTTTTAATTCCCTCCAATAGATTTTAAGGATCTCTCACCACTATCTTTTGCCCCTAAGAGGGTCCCATATTGGTAGAATCAGTATGTGAATCAAGCCCTTTCTTTTTAGTTTGTGGTCTGTGAGCTAGAACAGCTGTTTGCAGGGACTTATTATCTAATCTTACAGTTGTGGGAATGAAGGCAGTTATCCCACCAGGAAGGAGCTGTCTGACATATCGTCTAACTCACTGGGCTGTGTATGTCCCTTCTTGCTTAGATGTCAGTATTTTCAGCACAACTAAAATCATTTTTTGCCTAAACGTTCTATTAGTATGCCATTTGCTACCAACAGATACACCAAAAATACAGTTGCAATTTTTGAAGCATCAGCTGAAGCCTTATCAAGAGCTCTGTTTCTCTGAATGCCCTCTTGAAGGAGGAACTCTGGTTCTACATACTAGATCCAAAAGCCCTTTCTTGACATAGCTTAAATGAAATAACATGGGTAAGCTACTAAACGCATAGGCCATCAGTTCAATAGATTTTAGCTCCCTTCTCCTACCCCGCCTAGAAGCTGCCACATGGCTATGACAGAGTGAATAGGATCTTTCTAAATTTCATTCATTTAGTCCTAAGATTGGCAGTCTTTTCTGGACTTATTTTGGCATGTTGTTGACCTTCTGACCTGTGTTGAAGAAGCCTGTGATCCATGTGCCCTCGTGCAAAAGTAGACTTGGCTTTGGGTGTAAGTCTATCTTCATTGTCTTGATTGTGTTAAGACTGGGTGGTTTCCTCTTTTATTGCTATGCTTCTAAAATTTGCAGGGGCTGAGGATGTGGGTATGGAGATAACAGTCATTTGCCTGAATCTGGCCCTCCTCATGAAGCTTCTGTCTTGAGTTTCTCAAAGTTCCACCAAGGGAAAGAATCCAGTGATTCCCTAGAGGCTGGTTCCACGTGTGTGTTTCAAGAAGCAGTCTTTCAGATTTACCACCTTCCCTTGGTGTAATTACATAGAACTCTGAACTCTTCGGAATTCAAATCATCATTAGAGGAATGGAAGATTTGCGTATAGTGTAAGGGTAACTTTACAGATATTTGGAAGGTATTGTAGATGTGCAGGGAAAGCTTTTCAAACAATACCTCCCACTACAGATGAGAGTGATAGATACTGTGGTAGAGAAAACTTTCTCCTAGGCAGTGGGCCTGGTGAAAGTGAATGCTGACAGTTGATGCTCTTAACATTCAAGAAGCGCTTGCTGCAGGGGACCAGCAGCACTTAATATCTGCTATAGGAAGTTGACTCTTTAAAGAAGGCATAGAATGGACATAATGGGTCAGCTTCAAGTATGTACCTTATATCAGGCATGTGGGACGACACAAAGTGTATATCATTCTGATGCTGTTGCATTCAAGATCCAAACTAGTGTGGGGGAAAAGGATAAAAAGCAAAACAACGTGGATATAACAGTGTCTGAGTGTTAATTGTGTGGCAGTCTTAAGTGTTGTGGGGCTTTAGAGAAGAGGGGATCAGTGTGGACAGTAGTGGTTAAAGGAGGCTTCATGATTGAGGCTGGAAAGATAGGTGGGATTTGGATACACTGAATATGTATGCTTTTGGAAGTCAGGGATTCTTTTTTGCTTAACATTTTATAGCAGAGCGTTGGAGTTTTGATGCTAAATAAATGCATGAGACTATGGTACTGGTGGTCTTGGTCTTGCACTCAGAGGACTGAGTAACTTTATGAAATTGTCAGTTTCCTCATTTGTAAAATGAAGTCTCTCTTAGCCCTGGTATTTAATGGTTAAATGCAGCCTAAAAGAGGAATGCCTCCTCCTAGTGGAGAACCTGTGAAATAGGCTTTTGCTTTTATCAAACTGTTGGCAAAACACATCATCCTTCTAATCATGGAAGAGAAAAGTAAACTAGAATAATAATGGCCTGCCTCCATGAAACAGGTTTAATTTCACATTCTTAAAGACTCTATGCACATTAAATCAGATGTTTAGAGTAGCAGAACAGTTGGTAGGGATATTGATAGAGATTTTCTTGTTAGCTTTTTGTACTGATGTTCATCCCACTCAGAAGTCTGGAGATGATTTACTGAATTAAAGACAGGATTGAGTAGGGATTTCATTGGGGAAATGAGATTCAACTTGGATGATATGTTATGAATAGAAGTACAGAGTCTAGAATAGGATCTCTACCAGAAAAGGGGTTAGGAAATTGAATGATTAAACAGTGGCCCGTGCACCATATGGAATACTGTGCAGCAGCTAAGAAGAATGGGGTAAATCTACAAGCGCTGAAGTGTTTAGAAAGATTTTATTCAATGAAAAGGAAGCCACAGAACAACGTACACATTATGGTCACATTTGTAGATACGTTTTAAATTATATTTTCCTTTGTACATTTGTATACACACAAAGGCATAAATAGTGTGGTCTCTTCTATCAAAGCCTTGAAAGATATACACTAAATTCATAACCAAAGTTATCTTTAGGGAGGAATGGGTGGATGTAGGGATTTAGGAGCTGTGAAGATGGGCCTTTTGTTTCTATTTTCTTTACTTCTGAATAATTTAAATTCTTTAGTAGGAAGAATGTGTTTCTTGTACAACTAAAATATTAAGGAGGCACCAGAAAGGAAAAGGACTGGGAACAGGTTTAGGCGACTATCTACTAAGGCTGTTCTCAGTACCAAATTTATTTTCATTCCGTCCTCCTGTTTTGGATCTTAGGCCTTTGGGCTATTGTTTCTTAACCCAAAAACAGGATGGAGAGTTCGAAGTAGTCTTCAGAGTGATTTCTAAGAACATTAGTTTGAGCTGGCAGAGGAAGGTGCAGCCAGTCCCTTCCCATTCCTCTTGTAAGTTTCTGTCTGCTTGTGCTTAGTTGTCCAGTTTCGTCCGACTCTTCGCGACCCCATGGATGGGATCCCTTTCCAGGCTTCTCTGTCTGTGGGGATTCTCCAGGCAAGAATACTGGAGTGGACTGCCATGCCTTCCCCCAGGGGATCTTCCCAACCCAGGGATCAAACCCAGGTCTCTCATGCAGCAGGAAGCAACGGTGGGAAGCTGAGCTACCAGGGAAGCCCAAGTTTCTATCTCGGGAGCCTTGAATCATTCACCTATAAAGACGTATCATGCTGTTGCCTTTATACTATCACATTCAAGAAGCTTTGGAGGGGAAAGCATATACCAGGAGGGAAAGTGTTTAACAGGCTAAGGTTCAACTTACTTAATTGTGTGTCTTGTATCCTTTTCCTGGGGGGTGGTTCTTTGCTCTCCATCTCTATGTGAGATCAATTAATAGATATGTATTGTAGGTTAATGGTAAAACCTGACATTTGTGTGTTCAGCTAGGAGTGTTAGCTCAATGTATTGACTGTTGTGTAAATCTCATACCCAGTTAGCTTTATTCTGTTCTGCAGCTGTCAGTCATGCCATTAACTACCCAACCCTTTATGAGAAAATGTACATCCAGTGAAAGAAAACTTAGGTGGATCATTACAAACCCATCACCATATTTTTAGGTACCTTAAATATAAAGTCAATTTTTATATCCCTATCTTAACAGTTTCTAGTTTTCTTTTTTTTTTTTAATAACTTTGTCTTGTTCTTCAGTAAATAGAACATAAGAACACCCTCAAACTGTTCCCATTCATTCCATGTTAAGTGCTGTCAACATTTAACAGAGAAAGTACAAGAAAGTTTCATTGGACAAAGAGAAGAAAAAGTAGGGAGTTATGTAGAGAAATATTTTTTGAAGAATTCTCTGTGGTAGAAAATTAAGAGCAACTGGTGCATGAGTTTTAAGATCTGGAAAGCTCTGATACTATATCCCCATTTTTAAAGCAAATCATAATCTAAGATTGATAAGAAAAAACAAATAGGATAATGAAATCCTTGCTCTGGTCATATGTGCCTTCAGTTACTAAATGCTCTTAGAGGTTTCACAGTGGTCTGGGTTGAAAAAAGAAGCAAGTTTATTTCTCACACTGTATATTCCTTAGCACACAGGGATATCCTTGGGGATTTATTTTGATAATTGGCATTGCAGTTTGAGTTATTATCTTAGTACTATAGTTATCTGTACTCTCATTCCTGTGCATTCCCTATTGGGAATTTGGTATGTTCTCTTCTTAAAATCACATTTGACTAATACTATGATGCTCACACGTCTAATAATATTGCTTATTTCTTAGACAAAAGTGAAATGGCAAGTAAAATGCTTTATTAAAGTCAAATCTTGGGAAATATAGCCTACCATATTATTAGTATTTCTAAGGAGGTTTTAATCAAAATTAAAGTATATAGAAAGTCTGAGATGGAAACATCTAGACAGTAGGGATGGGAATAACCCCAAATTTTAAAATGTGTTAGAATGATGACGGATTTTAAGATCGGTAAAACTTTTAAAAAGACTCCTCTGTTACATAGTGTTCTTGACCAGAGCAGTTTTTTTAGGGAATGGGTTCATAATTCCTTTCTTTTCCAGATTGCAAAAGTTGAGAAGCTCAAACCTTTGGAGGTGGAGCTGCGACGCCTAGAAGACCTTTCAGAGTCTATTGTTAATGATTTTGCCTACATGAAGAAGCGAGAAGAAGAGATGCGCGATACCAATGGTAAGGAGAGGGCGATTCTTATTTCTCAGTGACTTTTACTTCTCAGCACCATAAAGGAGATAGGTCCCCATACTTTAAATTCTGGTGTACCCTTTTCTCAGGCATTTTATGAAAGGGCAATTGCTCACTTCAGTGCTATTGTTGTTACAGCTAAATGAGCCCTCTTTGATTTTCAAGGGAATAGCATTTTTTTCTGTAATAAGCAATTGATCATATCAGTCAGCTTAGTGTGTCAAATTAATAGCACTAATCTTTGTAATTTTAACATTTATGTATAGGATAATGAAAATTAAAGAAAAAACTATCTGAAGTCCTACTGTAAGGTTTAGGGGCAGAGTGAAGCTAATTAATTGCCTTTTCCCCTGGCCATTTAGCCTGTTGAGCCTCACTTTATTATATTTACACTGCTTGCTTTCTTTTTTTTTTTTAGAGTCCACGAACACTCGGGTCCTGTACTTCAGCATCTTTTCTATGTTCTGCCTCATTGGTCTGGCCACCTGGCAGGTCTTCTACCTGCGTCGCTTCTTCAAAGCCAAGAAGTTGATTGAGTAATATAGCCCAGTCTCCTCCCACCTTGAATCTTGGCCAGCAGAACATCGCTGGGACATGCCTGGCAAAAGGCATCCTACCAACAGCACCATCAAGACACCTTGGAGCTTTCTTACCAGAACTGATCTCTTTGATGTGGGAGGACGTGGGTTACCACCTTCACCCAAGAAGTCAAAGAGGGACTTCTTTTTAACCTGGTAGGATTTGGACTGGTTTTGCAACAAGACTATTATTAGAGTCACCTATGACAAAAAACAGGGGTTACCTAGATAATGCCAAAGCCAGCATTTGTACTGGGTTTCCTCATATGATCTGTTTGAACCATGTTTTCTTTCCTTCTCCCACTTGCTCACCAGCTTGGGCTTCCATTCTACTTGTTTTACCAACATTTCTATGACCATGTTGAACTTGTTTCTTTCTGATTGTCCTCTTTGGATTTCTGTGTGACAACACCCTTAGCTTTCTCTTGACCCTTAGCTGAAATGTTTAGTTAGCTTCTGATGATACCTTTTCATAATTTTATGTCACTTAAAAGGGTAATGGCTGTGACACCTCATAGAAATGAGCTTTGAACTGTAGATAGCTCTTAAAGAAAATTTCACTTTAGACAATTAATGCTGGGCCCCAGTAGCTGCTACCCAAGCCGGTGGGGGTTCTTCTGTCCTTACTCTTCTCTGTGCCAAGAATCAGGCCAATGAAAACTGTGAGCACAGGTCAGGAATTTAGCAGATTTTCCGGCAGGCTATGAAGGGGATTCCTTGGCAAGTTTTTCCCACTGCTTTTTCCTCCTGTCCTTCAGCTCTCTCCAGGGACTCAAGCCCGGCCCAAATGCAGGATGCCTGGCTTAAGGACCTAATGAAGCTCAGGCTCTGAAGTCTCATTGCAAAAATTCATTGAGAGGACAGACGATAAGTAAGAGGTGGATTTGTTAGGATTCAGAGAGAAGACACTCTTCAGGGTGTGGACCATTGCTGAGGGCGAGGAATGTGGCAAAACCTAGCCAGCCCATGGAATGTGGCCTGGCTAGGTTTTTCCAGTGGGGTGAATTCATATGCTCCCTGGTGGCTCAGAGGTTAAAGCGTGTGCCTCCAATGTGGGAGACCCGGGTTCAATCCCTGAGTCAGGGAAGATCCCCTGGAGAAGGAAATGGCAATCCACTCCAGTATTCTTGCCTGGAGAATCCCATGGACGGAGAAGCCTAGTAGNCCAATCCCAAAGAAAGGCAATGTCAAAGAATGCTCAAACTACCACAAAATTGCACTCATCTCACACTCTAGTAAAGTAATGCTCAAGATTCTCCAAGCCAGGTTTTAGCAATACATGGCCCTTGAACTTCCTGATGTTCAAGCTTGTTTTATAAAAGGCAGAGGAAATAGTGATCAAATTTGCCAACATCTGCTGGACCATGGAAAAAGCAAGAGAGTTCCAGAAAAACATTTATTTCTGCTTTATTGACTATGCCAAAGGCTTTGACTGTGTGGATCACAATAAACTGTGGAAAATTCTGAAAGAGATGGGAATACCAGACCACCTGACCTGCCTCTTGAGAAATCTGTATGCAGGTCAGGAAGCAACTGTTAGAACTGGACATGGAACAACAGACTGGTTCCAAAAAGGAAAAGGAGTACATTAAGGCTATATATTGTCACCCTGCTTATTTAACTTCTATGTAGAGTACATCATGAGAAACGCTGGACTGGAAGAAACACAAGCTGGAATCAAGACTGCCGGGAGAAATATCAATAATCTCAGATATGCAGATGACACCACCCTTATGGGATAAAGTGAAGAGGAACTGAAGAGCCTCCTGATGAAAGTGAAAGAGTAGAGTGAAAATGTTGGCCTAAATCTCAACATTCAGAAAACGAAGATCATGGCATCTGGTCCCATCACTTCATGAGAAATAGATGGGGAAACAGTGGAAACAGTGTCAGACTTTATTTTTTGGGCTCCAAAATCACTGCAGATGGTGATTGCAGCCATGAAATTAAAAGACACTTACTCTTTGGAAGAAAATTATTAGCAGCCTAGATAGTATATTCAAAAGCAGAAATATTACTTTGCCGACTAAGGTCCGTCTAGTCAAGGCTATGGTTTTTCCTGTGTCATGTATAGATGTGAGAGTTGGACTGTGAAGAAGGCTGAGTGCCAAAGAATTGATGCTTTTCAACTGTGGTGTTGGAAAAGACTCTTGAGAGTCCCTTGGACCGCAAGGAGATCCAACCAGTTCATTCTGAACATCAACCCTGGGATTTCTTTGGAAGGAATGATGCTAAAGCTGAAACTCCAGTACTTTGGCCACCTCATGTAAAGAGCTGACTCATTGGAAAAGACTCTGATGCTGGGAGGGATTGGGGGCAGGAGGAGAAGGGGAAGGCTGAGGATGAGATAGCTGGATGGCATCACAGACTCGATGGACTTGAGTCTAAGTGAACTCCGGGGGATGGTGATGAACAGGGAGGCCTGGCCTGCTGCTGTTCATGGGGTGGCAAAGAGTCAGACACGACTGAGTGACTGAACTGAACTGATCAATGATGACTGCATATTCTAGCTCTTTATAATGCTAATACTGGTAATTAAAAATCTAAGGACAAAATAGAGTAGTTGAAAACTCATTTGAGCTTCACCAAAATTTAGAAGACAGTCTGTAAAACGACTCTGCAGGAATAAAATATATTTATCAATATAGAAAAGGTAAATTGAACAATTGTGTAGAAGGTTGTCTTTCTTTTATTAATGTTTACTATACGAAATCAAAATATAAAATTTTATTTGCTGATTTCTCTTGAAGGTGTTATTTACAATGTATTTTAGGAAACTCTATCTGTATATTTTTTATGCTGATCTAATTATGCATTGAGATTATCTTTATTTTGTTTCTGCTTATAATTAATCAAGTTTAGTAATAGTTTGGACTTTCTGTTTAGTAAATGGTTTAAGTGGAGAAGCCAATGGCAACCCACTCCAGTACTCTTGCCTGGGAGCCTGGTAGGCTGCAGTCCATGGGGTTGAGAAGAGTCGAACATGACTGAGCAACTTCCCTTTCACTTTTCACTTTCATGCATTGGAGAAGGAAATGGAAACCCACGCCAGCGTTCTTGCCTGGAGAATCCCAGGGACAGGGGAGCCTGGTGGGCTGCTGTCTATGGAGTCCCACAGCGTTGTACACGACTGAAGCTACTTAGCAAGTGGTTTAAGTACAATGAGCCACACTTAGCTAAGAAGAAATTTTTTTATAATATTCAGTGGTTTGAAGAGTGTATGTTTAAGAATTATTTAAGAAAATTGTTCTGAAGAGTAATGAAGAATACTAATATAAGTTTTTATTTATTTTAGCACAAACACTTAAGAATTGACAACCATGATTCTCAAATATTATTTTTTATTTATCAAATAATTTCTATGCTCATAAATTACTAATTTTATTTTTTATCAGAACATATGATTTGTTTATGTAAAGAAAGATTTGGAATTATATTTTACATAATTTCCAGTAAAATGAGAATAGTTCAAAATACATTTGTGTATACTCTCAAATTTATGAAAAAATAAAATATTTTATTAATTGCATTTGCATTGAGAACTTTGTATATTTACACTACACTCTGCTGTACAGACTTTCTTCTGCCACAGGAGGACATGAATGCAAAGTTAAATGCAGATTATAATAAAATCATGTTATTCTCTGTCTGTAATTAATTCAATCAATCAAAAAATGTATACTAAGACCATTCTATGTCCAAAGTACAATGAATGGAAAAATCATGAATTTACTAAAAAAAAGTGGCTTAAATAATTTATAGTGAATAAAAGAAAACTCATATGCATGAACAATTAATTTAACAAAAATGTCTTTAAACATGTAAGCAAAGAAATGCTAAAATTGAATTATGAGTAACATTGCTTCCATCAGAGAATCTCAAAAAATATTATGAGGGAGAACTCATTTATATATAGTCCAAATATTTTGTTATGCAAATGTTAGCAATTTTCAGAAAATTCATAATTTAGAGGAGAACCTATAGCTAAAGAAAAATGTTGTCAGCAATCAGAAGGCATGCAACAATAAAAATAAATAAATAACCAAGTTGCTTATTGTGCTGCTGCTGCTAAGTCACTTCAGTCGTGTCCGACTCTGTGTGACCCCATAGACGGCAGCCCACCAGGCTCCCCCATCCCTGGGATTCTCCAGGCAAGAATACTGGAGTGGGTTGCCATTTCCTTCTCCAATGCATGAAAGAGAAAAGTGAAAGTGAAGTCNCTGCTGCTAAGTCACTTCAGTCGTGTCCGACTCTGTGTGACCCCATAGACGGCAGCCCACCAGGCTCCCCCGTCCCTGGGATTCTCCAGGCAAGAATACTGGAGTGGGTTGCCATTTCCTTCTCCAATGCATGAAAGAGAAAAGTGAAAGTGAAGTCGCTCAGTCTGTCCGACTGTTAGCGACCCTATGGACTGCAGCCCACCAGGCTACTCCGTCCATTGGATTTTCCAGGCAAAAGTACTGGGGTGGGGTGCCATTGCCTTCCCCGGCTTATTGTGAAGCATGTGTTAAAAAGGTAGAAAATATTAGGAAACTGGGTTTCAAAGCAAGGGTAAGAAATTGTGAGGTTAGGTAATGTTGACTTCAGAGCCATAGTTCTGAAGATGACATCTACCGAAGATGACTTCGGTAGCAGTAAAAGCAGGAATGCTCAGAAAAGATGCTTGGAATGATTTCAATTTTTTTGAATTTATCCAGGCTAGATTTATGGCCCAGGATGTGATCTATCCTGGAGAAGTTTCCATGAGCACTTGAGAAAAAGGTGAAATTCATTGTTTTTGGGTGAAATGTCCTATAGATATCAATTAAGTCTAACTGGTCTATTGTATCACTTAAAGCTTGTGTTTCTTTGTTAATTTTCTGTTTAGTTGATCTGTCCATAGGTGTGAGCGAGATTCGATACAAGATACAGGATGCTTGGGACTAGTGCACTGGGATGACCCAGAAAGATGATATAGGGAGGGTGGTGGGAGAGGGGTTCAGGATTGGGAACTCATGTGCACCAATGGAGGATTCATGTTAATGTATGGCAAAACCAATACAGTAATGCAAAATAAAAAACTAAATGAAAATAAATAAATAACTTTATACATTAAAAAAATAAAATCAATAAAATAAAAGCAGGAATGCAAAAATGAGGGAAATATAGGGCCTGAGCAAAGTGGCCAATAAATGAATAGAAAGATAGGAAGGTAAATAGAAAGATAGTATACTTTAGGAACTGATTATTTCTCTTAAAAAAATAATAATGTAGAAGGTGAACGAGAGGGATGACTAAAGTTTTGCATTTCATATATTTATTATTTTTTTCTCTTTATTTTACTTTACAGTACTGTATTGGATTTGACATACATTGACATGAATCTGCCACAGGTGTACATGAACTCCCAAACATGAACCCCCCATGCACCAGCCCCAAGCATCCTGCATCCTGTGAAACTGGCTTCCTTGTTGGCTCGTCTATAAAGAACCCACCTGTCTATTGAGGAGCCACAAGAGACATGGGCTCAATCCCTGAATTAGGAAGATTACATGGATTAGGAAATGGCAACTCATTCCAATATTCTTGCCTGGAAAATCCCATGGATAGAGGAGCCTGAAGGGCTACAGTCCATGGGGTAGGAGAGTTGGACATAACTAAGCACACACACACACACACACAGAGTGAAATAATGTTTAACTTTTTATGTATTGAGCTTGACCAAAAAATTCCTTTGGTTGTAAAGTAAAAATAAAAGACACATTTTTCATTTTCATCAAGAACTTTATTGAACATATTCATCATTTTGTTCCACTACCTTCTGCCATTTTTCAGGCAACTTCATAATTCTATCTTCCCAAAACTTTTTTATCTTTGTGAGTAAAGACCTGTTCCAGGTGTCTTTTACATGTTACAAAATATTGAATTTTTTTTCCATTAAGATAATTTTCTTTTTTTTTTAAATGGTGAAATAAATAAGATAATTTTCTAAAGACCAAAATAAGTAGAAATCTAAAGCTGAAATACTTGGTGAATATGGCAGGTGAATCAGAACTTCCCAGACAAACTGTAGCTGTTTTTACCTGGTTATCAAAGAAACATTGGTCTTACATTTTTCTGATGGAACTTAGTGTTTTCTGTTGACTATTTCTGGCAGCTTTTCATGAAGCATTACTTTCAATTGGTCTGATTGGGAGCAGTATTTCTTGGAACTGATCATTTGCTTTTCTAAAAGGAGCTCATAGTGGGGGACTCCCTTCCAATACCACCATATACACAGCATCACTTTCTTTGGATAAAGACCAGCCTTTGGTGTGGTTGCTGATGGTTCATATCTTTTGCCCTCTTTCATCTCATATTATTGTATAGTATCCACTTTTCATCATTGTCACAATTTATTTTAAAAGTGAATATTTTTAAGTAGAGAATTGCATGTGGAAATATGGTCAGGAAGGTTTTTTGTTTTTTTTTTCCACTTATGTGAAACCCAAACATCAAAGCAATTAAAATAGCCAAGCTATATAAATTATTTTCAATACTTGATTTGGAAATTTGTGTATATTGACTGTTTCCCACCTAGTATATTGTTGATTGCTTTCAATAAATGTCTCAATACTTCCACTATCAACTTCAATTTTCCTACTCAATTGTGGAGCAACATTCAGTGAGAGACCTCCAGCACAAAGCACAGCACCTTCTCCAAACACTGTGCAAACCTTTCTTTGTGTACAGTTGCATTTTTACATTTATTAATAAAAGAACCTTATATGCCAAAAAGGTTTTTATTCTTCCATCTTCAATACTAAAATAGCTACACAAAAATTCACTGATTTTGATTTTTTTTTAATTCACGTGGATATGACAACTGCTATAATACAATCTAACAAAATTGTTTTGAATGAAGTTGAAGATAGTTAAGCACTACAGAGCCCTCTTTATTTTGGGGGCTCCAAAATCACTGCAGATGATGATTGCAGCCATGAAATTAAGAGACTTACTCCTTGGAAGGAAAGGTATGACCAACCTAGGTAGCATATTCTAAAACAGAGACATTACTTTGCCAATAAAGGTCTGTCTAGTCAAGGCTATGGTTTTTCCTCTGTCATGTATGGATGTGAAAGTTGGACTGTGAGGAAAGCTGAGCACCAAAGAATTGATGCTTTTGAACTGTGGTGTTGCAGAAGACTCTTGAGAGTCCCTTGGACTGCAAGGGGATCCAACCAGTCAATCCTAAAGGAGATCAGTCCTGGGTGTTCTTTGGAAGGACTGATGTTAAAGCTGAAACTCCAGTACTTTGGCCACCTCATGGGAAGATCTGACTCATTGGAAAAGACTGTGATGCTGGAAGGGATTGGGGGCAGGAGGAGAAGGGGACGGCAGAGGATGAGACAGCTGGATGGCATCACCGACTCGATGGACGTGAGTTTGAGTGAACTTTGGGAGTTGGTGATGGACAGGGAGGTCTGGTGTGCCTCCCTGAGGTTGCAAAGAGCCGGACACGACTGAACCACTGAACTGAACTGAACTTAGAGCCCTCTTATGGGGAAAAAATGAAATTTTTGGCTGATCTACTATTTATTTAAGATTTGTGTCCTATAGATAGCTACCTTCATTTCTAGTAGTGGTAGGGATTAAGCTATTTTTAAATTTATTTATTTTTATTAAGGTAACATTGATTTATAACATTTCATTTGTAAAACCTCATATTTCTGCTTCTGTATATACTATAGAGTACTCAGCATCACAAATTTGATTTCTCTTCTTCACCATACAGATGATCCCTTTTACCCACCCTGTTACATTGGCCTTTCCTTTTGGGTAACCACTCCTTTGTTCTCAGTGTCAGTGTGTTTGTTTTTTGTTTTATTTGTTCAGTTATTTTGTTTTATATGTTTATTTGTATATTTTTTATATTCCATACATAAGTGAAATCATATGGGTTTTATCTTTATCTATCTGACTTACTTCTCTTATTATAATAGCCTCAAGGTTCATTCATGCTGTTGAAAGTGACACAATTTCACTTTTTTCAAATAAATACATGTTCTTTATCCATTCATATATTGATGTGCTTCCATAACTTGGCTATTATAAATAATGCTGCCATAAACATGAAGGTATACATATCTTTTTAGATTTAATGTGATCATATTGTTTGGATAAATATCCAGAACTAGAATAGCTGGGTTATATGTTATTCATATTTTTTAAAAAAATCTCCATACTGTATTATGTAATCACTGTACCAGTTTGCATTGCTACCAAAATTGTGTTATGATTCCCTTTTCTCCATATCGTCACCAACACTTTTTGTTTGCTTTTTTTTTTTTTTTT
>SJYX01008456.1:165507-185052 GCA_006410675.1 Oreotragus oreotragus | reverse complement strand
CATGGGAAGATCTGACTCATTGGAAAAGACTCTGATGCTGGAAGGGATTGGGGGCAGGAGGAGAAGGGGACGGCAGAGGATGAGACAGCTGGATGGCATCACCGACTCGATGGACGTGAGTTTGAGTGAACTTTGGGAGTTGGTGATGGACAGGGAGGTCTGGTGTGCCTCCCTGAGGTTGCAAAGAGCCGGACACGACTGAACCACTGAACTGAACTGAACTTAGAGCCCTCTTATGGGGAAAAAATGAAATTTTTGGCTGATCTACTATTTATTTAAGATTTGTGTCCTATAGATAGCTACCTTCATTTCTAGTAGTGGTAGGGATTAAGCTATTTTTAAATTTATTTATTTTTATTAAGGTAACATTGATTTATAACATTTCATTTGTAAAACCTCATATTTCTGCTTCTGTATATACTATAGAGTACTCAGCATCACAAATTTGATTTCTCTTCTTCACCATACAGATGATCCCTTTTACCCACCCTGTTACATTGGCCTTTCCTTTTGGGTAACCACTCCTTTGTTCTCAGTGTCAGTGTGTTTGTTTTTTGTTTTATTTGTTCAGTTATTTTGTTTTATATGTTTATTTGTATATTTTTTATATTCCATACATAAGTGAAATCATATGGGTTTTATCTTTATCTATCTGACTTACTTCTCTTATTATAATAGCCTCAAGGTTCATTCATGCTGTTGAAAGTGACACAATTTCACTTTTTTCAAATAAATACATGTTCTTTATCCATTCATATATTGATGTGCTTCCATAACTTGGCTATTATAAATAATGCTGCCATAAACATGAAGGTATACATATCTTTTTAGATTTAATGTGATCATATTGTTTGGATAAATATCCAGAACTAGAATAGCTGGGTTATATGTTATTCATATTTTTAAAAAAAATCTCCATACTGTATTATGTAATCACTGTACCAGTTTGCATTGCTACCAAAATTGTGTTATGATTCCCTTTTCTCCATATCGTCACCAACACTTTTTGTTTGCCTTTTTTTTTTTTTTTTGACACTATAAAGGATTTTTTTTTCTTTTTTCTTGTTTGTAAACTAATTTATTTATTTTAATTGAAGGCTAATTACTTTACCACATTGTGGTGGTTTGTCATACTTTTTTTTTTATAATAGCCACACTGATAGGTGTGAGATGGTACCTCATCATGACTTTTATTTGTATTTCCCTAATTGGTAATGTTGAACTCTTCACATTCCTGTTTCAAGAAAATGTCTATTCAGTTCCTCCTTCTATTTTTTTCATCAGGCTGTTGGGGTTTAAAAAATTGGTTTTGATGTTGATAAATATAAGTTCTTCGTATATTTTGGATAATAACCCTTCATGGGTATTTCATTATCAAAAATGTGCTCCCAAACAATAGGTTATCTTCTGGTTTTATTGACATTTCCTTTGCTTTACAGAATTTTTAGTTTGATGTAAGCCCATTTGTTTATTTTTGCTTTAGTTTTCCTTGCCTGAGGAGATATATCTACAGATATATTGCTAAGACCTGTGTGAAAAATTACACTGCTTATGTTTTCTTATAGGAGTATTTTGGTTTCCGGTGTTACATTCAAATATTCTATTTTTAATTAGTTTATTTATGTGTGTGGTGTGACACAGCCTTTTAGTTTCAGTTTTTGCAGGCAGGTACCTGCTTGACTGATGAGACTATCCTTTCTTCATCGTATGTTCTTTATTTCCTTGTCTTTAAAAATTGCCCATATATTTGGGAGATCTTAATTTTCATCCATTTATCTATATATCTTCTGTAAATGCCCATCATTGTTGTGATTTCTCTGGCTTTGTAATGTTGTTTGAAATCAGAGAATGTGTTTCCAACTTTTTTTTTTTTTTTTTAAATCTCAAGATTGTTTTAGATATTCTGGGTCTTTGCATTTCTTTTCTTTGAAAAGTGTGCCTGCCATTTTGATAGAGGTTTCATTGAATCTACTTTGCTTAACTAATATGGACATTTTAACAATGTTAATTCTTCCAATCTATGAGTAAGAAATATCATTCCATTTATCTGTGTCTTTTCTAATCTCTTTCAACAGTGTCTGCTAGTTTTCAAATCTTTCACCTCCTTGCTTCCATTTATGCCTGTTTAATCCTTATTTTTGTAATTGTAAATGTAGTTATTTTCTTAGTTTTATTTCTCTCAGTTTATTGAATCAAGATTTTGTGTGTTGATTTTATGTACTTCAACTTTTTGCATTTGCATGTTTTCTAGATTTTTTAAAAATATAAATTTATTTATTTTATTTGGAGGTTAATTACTTTACAGTATTGTATTGGTTTTGCCATACATCAACATGAATCTGGCACAGGTATACACATGTTCCCCATCTGAAGCTCCCCTCCCTCTTCCCTTCCCATACCATCCCTCTGGGTCATCTCAGTGCACTAGCCCCAAGCATCCAGTATCATGACTGGACTGGCTATTCGTTTCATATATTATATTAAACCTGTTTCAATGCATTCTCCCAAATCATCCCATCCTTGCCCCTCCCACAGAGTCCAAAAGACTGTTCTATACATCTGTGTCTCCTTTGCTNTCCATCCCACAGTACCCAATCCCTATGTAATCTTGGGAGAAATCCCATCCAGTGCCAAGTGGTTTACAGTCTTGGATCTCAAAGATACTTTTTTGTTTTTTGCATACCACTGGCTAAAGAATCCCAATATTGTTTTGCCTTTGAGTGGGAGGCCCCAGGAGAAAAACACCAGCAAATGACTTGGACAGTGTTATCTCAGGGGTTCAGAGATAGCCCCCACCTGTTTGGACAGGCCTTTAGCCGGGATCTCTTAGATCTGAACCTGGGACCTAATGGGAAAATATTACAATATGTAGATGACCTACTAATCTGCTCTTCAGATGAGAAAAGCACCCAACAGCATGTAATTCAGATTCTAAACTTTTTGGCAGAAAGGGGATATAAAGTCTTCCGTGCTAAGGCACAGATGGTTGAGACAAAGGTCACTTACCTGGGAGTCCAGATTACACATCAGTCTAGGAGGCTGTCCTCTGATCGGATACAAGGAATCCTCCAGTTGCCCTCCCTCATGACTCGAAAACAATTGCAAGCTTTCCTGGGACTAACTGGATATTGTAGAATCTGGTACCCAACTATGGTCTAATTGCTTAGCCCTTATATGAAAGCTTAAAGGGATGGGATGATTCAATCCCACTGATGTGGGGAACTCCTCAAAAGAACGCGGAGGCTACACTAAAACAGGCCTTAACTCAGGCACCTGCCTTGAGGTTGCCAGACCCAGAAAAGGCATTCCAACTTTATGTCCATGAAAGAGAGGGGATAGCCTTGAGAGTGTTAACTTAAAGGTTGGGATCTGAGCCCCAGCCTGTAACTTATTTATCCAAGAGTCTCGATCTAACCGCCTGAGGCTGGCCCCCCTGCCATCGAAATCTTGCAGCTATCGCAATCATGATAGAAGATGCTTTAAAACTCTCCTTTGGGGGCAAACTAATTATTTTTACCAGCTACCAAGTAAAACAACTCCTAAATGGGAAAGGCCATTTATGGATGTCTGATCAAAGAATCCTCGGATATCAAGTAATGCTGACGGAAAATCCAGGCCTCACTGTATCCCCTTCTGAGGTTCTTAATCCAGCCACCCTCCTGCCTACCCCTGGAAGTTAACCAATGGAAGTTGGTTAACTTCTTACATGCCACCACTCATTTAGGGGAAAAGGTCCTCCAAAAGTTACCAGAAAGATCCTTCAGAGGAACAGTCCTCCAAATAACTATAGGGCAAGTGGTCTCCTCTTGTCCCATTTGCCAATTAACCCCCAAGTAGCTCAAAGACCCCAGCTGGCCCAGCCCATCCAATGACGTGGAACCTATCCAGGAGAGGACTGGCAGATGGACTTCACCCAGATGCCAGTTTCTTAAGGGTATATATACCTATTAGTCATGATGGATACATTCACAGGATGGATTGAAGGCTTTCCCACCCAGGCTGAGAAGGTTGAGGAGGTAGTAAAAAAACTGTTCCATAAAATCATTCCAAGATTTGGTCTGCCCAGGTCATCACAAAGTGACAATGGGACATCATTTACTTCTAAGGTCACCCAGTTCGGTTCACTTCAGTTCAGTCACTCAGTTGTGTCTGACTCTTTGAGACCCTATGAATCACAGCACGCCAGGCCTCCCTGTCCATCACCAACTCCCAGAGTTCACTCAAACTCATGTCCATCATGAGTGCCATTCTAATGAACACCCCCAAAATCTGATTTCTGGGAATAAGATTTCTCAGGATAGCTCTAAAGAGCCAACACAGCTTGGTAGGGACTCCAAAACAGGAAGGAGATAAATCTTCTGATCCTTGAACAAGGAGGGATTTGAGCCATCCTGCTGATGGGTATTTAGAATTGGCTAATGCCCCTACTAGTCCTTGTTACACCATACTGATGCTGCTTATGATTATTCCATGCATTATCAATTGTCTTACACATTTTGTCTCTGCTCAGGTCAACAAGCTACAACATGCAGTGCCAGTTCAACAAAGATACAAAACTACAGCCAACCATAGAAAATATCACTCACCCTTAGATGAATACTACTATGAGGACTCTGAGGCCTGAGACTAGCAAGAGAGGGAGGCCCAATACCCCTCGCCATCCCAACTCAGCAGGAAGTAGCCAGAAAGACCTCGACACCCCTATTCCCAAAGAATTGGCCTTCCATCTCTTGAGGGGGGAATATTAGGTAGTTAGAATAGGAAACAGGAGTCCAAAATGGCAGTGGCTAAAAGACAAGGAAGGGAAAAGCCTGGGAAAATAGAACAAAGGAAGGTCCGAGGACCAGAGTGGGGACTTCAGGTAGAACAAACAGCATTCCTGGATAGCCTAATTTGCATAGGGCAGGCCCAGTGGGAGGGAAAAACACAAAAAGAGGAGCCAGAGGGCTCCCTCCCTCTGTCCCCCACGCGCTGGTGTGCTCCTCCACTCTCTTCTCTTTGCGTCTTTAGGTTGGCATGC
Source organism: Oreotragus oreotragus (assembly GCA_006410675.1). NCBI lineage: Eukaryota > Metazoa > Chordata > Mammalia > Artiodactyla > Bovidae > Oreotragus > Oreotragus oreotragus. Next base: position 180,032 of record SJYX01008456.1, on the reverse strand, counting down.
CCTCACACTTCGAGGATGGATTCTCCTGCTATCTTCTAAATACGATAAAGCTGTAACACTGATTTGTCTAAGAGCTGTAATATGGTTTGTCCAAGACCTGAGAGCTGTGATGCTCTGAGGGCTTTAATGTCCATCACTCCAAATCTTCGTTGTGATAAGATAGAACTGAGGAGCATACACTCTCCTGACAGTTTGTACCAATCACACTTCCATTAAGGATAGGAATGATTTTGATAGCAGTGGTGGAGATGTAAGACATTATAGGCACAGAAGTGATATGAGAAATGGATTGACAAAAAGTGTTTAGGAAGTTTGGCTGAAGCACAGATTCTGTGCAGCAAAGTGGCAGGGAAAATGAATGGGAAGGGTGCTAGATTGTAGAGGGCTTGAGTCCCAGAGTTGGGATTTTTATATTTTCCAGCAAGCAATTGGAAATCACTGAAGTTTTGAAAGAAGACAATAACATAATTAAAATAAAGCTTTTAGGATATTATTCTTTTAAAATTTGCAAAACAATAATGTCAGAAAGACCACATAGAAGGTCAAATTGCAGTGGTGGCAGAGAACAGACGTTTTCTCAGAACAGAAAATAAAGGAAATACATGTGAGACATTTGGAGTGTAAGAAAAGAGTTCATGTCAAAGGTCGCTGTGGGATTTGGGTCTACCTGAAATGATAACCATTAAATGGGTTAATGGGAGTCTTTGGGTTATAAATGAAGAAAGAGCTGCTAGAGGAAGGAGAAGGTAACAAGTGCTGTTTGGGATATATATAAAGTGTTGGAGGTCAATTCAGATAGAATTCACTGGAAAATTCTGGACTTCAACTTGGGAGAGAGATCTGGCCTGAAAAGGTTTGGGTGTAGTTTTAGGGATCTTGTTTAGGCTATGGGACTGATGAGATCTGAGGAGGAAACAACAAGTCAGGAAGCAACAGTTAGAACTGGACATGGAACAACAGACTGGTTCCAAATAGGAAAAGGAGTACGTCAAGGCTGTATATTGTCACCCTGCTTATTTAACTTCTATGCAGAGTACATCATGAGAAATGCTGGGCTGGATGAAGCACAAGCTGGAATCAAGATTGCTGGGAGAAATATCAATAACCTCAGATATGCAGGTGATACCACCCTTATGGCAGAAAGTGAAGAAGAACTAAAGAGCCTCTTGATGAAAGTGAACAAGGAGAGTGAAAAAGTTGGCTTAAATCTCAACATTCAGAAAACGAAGATCATGGCATCTGGTTTCGTCACTTCATGGCAAATAGATGGGGAAACAGTGGCAGACTTTGTTTTCTTGGGGTCCAAAATTGCTGCAGATGGTGACTGCAACCATGAAATTAAAAGACACTTTCTCCTTGGAAGAAAAGCTATGACCAACCTAGACAACATATTCAAAAGCAGAGACATTAGTTTACCAACAAAGGTATGTCTAGTCAAGGCTATGGTTTTTCCAGTAGTCATGTATGGATGTGAGAGTTGGATTATGAAGAAAGCTAAGCACTGAAGAATTAATGCTTTTGAGCTGTAGTGTTGGAGAAGACTCTTGAGAGTTCTCTGGACTGCAAGGAGATCCAACCAGTCCTTCCCAAATGAAATCAGTCCTGGGTGTTCATTGGAAGGACTGATGTTGAAGCTGAAACTCCAATAGTTTGGCCACCTGATGTGAAGAACCAACTCATTTGAAAAGACCCTGATCCTGGGAAAGATTGAAGGCGGGAGGAGAAGGGGATGACAGAGGATGAGATGGTTGGATGGCATCACTGATGTGATGGACATGAGTTTGAGTAGGCTCCGGGAGTTGGTGATGGACAGGGAAGCCTGGCATGTTACAGTCCATGGGGTTGCAAAGAATGTGACTGAACTGAACTGAAGAAGAAAAGATAACAGTGTATTTAGTTGCTGCTGCTGCTGCTAAGTCACTTCAGTGGTGTCTGACTCTGTGGGATCCCATAGATGGCAGCCCACCAGGCTCCGTCATCCCTGGGATGCTCTAGGCAAGAACACTGGAGTGGGTTGCCATTTCCTTCTCCAGTGCATGAAAGCGAAAAGTGAACGTGAAGTCGCTCAGTCATGTCCAACTCTTAGCGACCCCTTGGACTGCAGCCTATGAGGCTCCTCCGTCCATGGGATTTTCCAGGCAAGAGTACTGGAGTGGGTTGCCATCGCCTTCTCTGATATTTAGTTGAATAGTGATGATTTGTACGCATGTGCCACAGAGGCCAGGAGGAAAAGTATATTGTTAAAAGATTCATATACCATATATGATGTGGTATAAAATCACTGGAAGGTATATTCTACAAACCCTAAAGCAACTACTATAATTAGCACAGGAGTTGTTTTAGAATCATAAACTAATTAATTAAAAAGAATCAGAAAATGACAAAAAGAAAACACAGCACAGATGAAACAAATGAAAAGGAAGTAGCTAGATGGTGGATTTAAACTTAACCACATCAGTGATCACATTAGGTGTAAATGATCTAAATAATGAAGAGGAAAATATTGTCATATTGGATAAAAAACATGGAACCATATCCTACCTGAAAGAAACACGTTATAATATATGGACACAAATAGTTTAAAGAATAGAAAAAGATTTCTGTGCTAACACTAATCAAAAGAGAGCTGGAGTGGCTATATTAATATCGGACAGAGTAGATATTTGAGCAAAGATTGTTAGGATGATAGAAGGTGATTTGTTAGAGGTTGACTCATCAAGGGGATATCCTAACTTATCTGGCTTAAACAATGAGGACATGTGATCTCATGTGATAACAATGCTGCAATATCTGGTTCCAGGGTTGGCTAGTTCAACAGCTCAGAGACATCAAAGACTCAGATTATTTCTATGTTTTGGCTCTGCTATCCCTAGAACATCAGCTTGGTCCTTAGGCTGGCCTCCCTCATAAATGAAAGATGGCCACCATCATTCTAGAAGTCACAGGAAGTGGATGAAAAGAAACCTCTTTTCTCCCCAGTTGCCCTCAGCTGACTTTTCCGTAAGAGTCATTTATCAGCACCATGTCAACTTTGGACACCTGTGAACTAAACCAAACTCAGGCAAAGGAAAAGGTATTGGTAACTGGATCAGATGAGCATTCAGCAAATTTTTTCTGTAGAGGGTGAGATGGCAAAAATGATAGTTCTGTAGGCCATATGCAGTTCTGCTATTGTAGCATGAAAGCATTCATAGACATAAATGATGACATGGCTGTGTATCTTTTTACATACAGAAACAGCCAATGAGCTGGATTTGCCTCACAAAAGCCATTGTTTGCTGACCCTTGACATGAATCACCTGGAGTAAAGGCAGGACTACCATTGTCAGGGGTTGGGTGCTAAAACAAAATGAGTATTCTCTTAGCTAGGAAGTTGGAAGGCATGGCTGTTGCGTTGGCAGTTAGCAGGATCTGTCACATACGGTGTCTTCTACAGTTCCTGGAGTTGTTTGGTGCTCAGTAAAGCCTGGCTGGTTGAATGGTGAGAGATCTATGCACTGAGGTGAGGTGAGGTGAAGTCGCTCAGTCGTGTCCGACTCTTTGCGACCTCGTGGACTGTAGCCTACCAGGCTCCTCCGCCCATGGGATTCTCCAGGCGAGAATACTAGAGTGGGTTGCCATTTCCTTCTCCAGGGGATCTTCCCGACCCAGGGATTGAACCCAGGTCTCCCACATTGGGGGCAGACACTTTAACCTCTGAGCCACCAGGGAAGCCACAATCTATACACTAGGAGAGTGAATGAGCACCTCTGCAGAGAGACCTAAGCTTTGATAGGGAATTGTTGCCACATTCTCACCTCTTTGCCCCAGGGCCTTGCACACCCTTGAGGTGAGATTTGCTCTCCTTACAGCTGTTGTGTGATACAATCTGGGTAAGCTGGAAGGCAACCAGGTGAAGGAGAGAGTTCATGGTGCTGAAGCAACGTCTTTGCTCCACCAGGATGACATCCTTGCCTCCCTCGGGTCCCTGACATCAAAGCTTCCCAGTGGCAGCAGCACGAATAATAAATTAAAAGGAAAAAGATCAAGCGTAACAGTGCATGGCTGAAAGGTTGAATGATGATGTTATGAAGCCAGAGAAAGACAGCCCTTTCCCCCCTTTAAACCTAGAGTTACACTTCTTCCCTTGGCTAGTGAACACAGTTCTTTTATGTCTGCAAACACCTTCTTTCTGTACTGAATGTGTAACATGCTGTGAAAATATGTGGGTGCCTACTAGGATGATTCATTCCCCCCAAAATCTAGTAATTGGGGGAGTCATATCACCCCATGTGATTACAGGTTTGGGGCACCTCTTCCTGCAGCTAGCCAGGAGCTGCCATATTCATGAGCAATTTGCTGTTAATCTAACCAGGATCCTGGGGAATTCTGAGTCGGGGAGATACTTAAGAACTGACAAATTTGTAGTTGGCTTTTAAATGATTTTCTTACTGGGATGAATTCTAGGAAAGGAAACCTCAGGGTTGACTATAAGAACAGTTCGTTTCTAGAACTAAGAGCTTTCAGGAGTGTTGCCTTTAATTTAACAAAAAACAGAAAAATCCTGAACATATAGAAGATGCCAAGTTCAGCTCCTTGCCCCTTTTCTCTCAAGGCAAGGACATTTATCATAAAATGCAGTTAAGACATGGAGAGCACAGTAACCTCTGTGTGGTGATCCCAGGACGAAAGAGCAGATAAAACCAAGGAGGGTCTCGGAATGCAGGAACAGAAACACCAGACCCTTATTGTCCGTCCCCCACCCATGTTGTAACTATGAATGAATTTCGGGTCCTCCTGAGCAGTATGACCTGTCTCCCCTCCTACCCCATAGGGAGAAGGTATTTGCCTTACTCTCCCCTATCCCCATACGTGCCTCCTCCTATCAGCAAATGACCCACAAGAGCCCTATTCTGCTCCTTGTGCCCTGGCTATAAAAATGGACCAGGGACCTGTTCAATGTCTGTTCTCCTTTGGGCCAGCCCACTGTTCTGACAGCGTCTCCCACTCTAATAAACTTTATTTCCCTCTCATTCTGTCTCATGTCTGGAAATTCTTTTCCAACCCGCGCATGGACCCGACACTCTGGACTCAAGCTTCTGGATTCAAATCTCAGTTCTATAATTTACTAGTTTTCTGACTTTGGTCAAGAGGCTCCAAGCCTCTATTTATTTAACTTTAAAAGGGATGTGATAATAGCACCTGTCTCACAGAGGTACAATGAAAAGAGTCCAGCTACATAAAATGTGGAGGAAGGGAAAGTGACTGAAAAGTTAGAAAAAAGTACAGGGACCATCCTGTTGCAAAGGGGCACAGAGGGCTGGAAAGGATGCTCTGGGGTTATACCTTCTTGTTCCTGCTCTGCGTGCATCCCAGCTTGGCTTTTCTAAATCATCCTCTGAGGAACATGACATTCTCTCAATAGAGAAAAAAATGCACAGCATTTCCTGGGCAGTCCAGTTCAGGAAGTGAACAAAGGGGTGAACAATTTGTGTCCACCTGGCCCCTCACTGTATGAGGCTGATAGAACTGGAATTCCAGGCAGAGCAGAAGTGGATTTCCACTCTGGTTGTCTGAGCTGAAGCCTTCTGTGTCAGACTTCTAAAGATTTTTTTGTTTGCATTTCCATTTTTTGTTCTCAAGTTTGAGCCAGCTCAGAAAAAACAAATTCCTAAATCTGTATTTTAACCTAGTGTAAACACTGGTTTTCACAGACAACAATAGGAAACAGGAGCCAGTCTGGGGAAAGGTTTAAAGAATAGTCTAAGCACTATTGTGAAATGTTTTACAGAATGTTAAATTCTTTGAATATGATAATACATATTCATATTCTACTCGAGTCTTTTAATTTCAACAATCTACTTAAATCATTTAAATTTACATAAATATGTGTTCAGTTTCTTGAATACGTGGTTTTCTTCAATCTGGAATGATTATTTTCACCACTTTCCCTGTATTAGATATTGATATTAGATACAAATTAGAGATTTGTGTTGATATACTGATCATGACCCAGGCTTTCAAAGACATTACATGTGGTTTCCTTTCTACAGTCTTATTCTCATTGCTGCCTGAGTTAGTTTTGCTTCAGTTCATGGCAGTCAAGGGGTGGAATTATAGTCTACAAATTTGTGAGATAGCGTTCTCTGTCCTTTCAGAAAACAGTAATAACTAAGGAGTCTAGTGGGGTTCCTGGTTTCAGCAGATGTTTCCAGTATTATATCCATGTTACCTTTAATTCTGTCTTTTCTTTCTTTTCTGTTTACTGACTGAAGATTCAAGTACATTTCATACATGAGTTTCTGTCACTTTAAACATGGTTTAAATACCCAGGACGGGTGACAAAGAAGAGAGACTGAAGCCTTAAGGAAGAGGGCCTGACGACCAAGGCCAACCCCCACTGTCTGATCTTGAGAAAGTCACTGTGTCTCTCGGTTATATCTATGGGAATCATTTTAACGCCCATATTGTGAAAAGACCCTGATGCTGGGAAAGATTGAAGGCAAAAGAAGAAGGGGCCAGCAGAGGATGAGATGGTTAGATAGTATCGCTGACTCAATGGACATGAATTTGACAAACTCCAGGAGATGGTGGAGGACGGAGGAACCTGGTGTGTTGCAGTCCATGGGGTTGCAAAGAGTCACACATAACCTAGCAACTTAACAACATTGGGTTTAGTTGTTGGATTCGTTGGAGTTATCACCTGTGTGAAATTGCTTGTTAGTATTTGTTGAGCTACATTGGGCTCAGTTTCTTAGTGATCTTTGCTACTGATCTGTCAATTAACCCAAAGCACTCATTGTTGCTTAACTCAATACTTTCTCACAACAGCAAGAAAAATAGTTTCTACCCAAAGCAGTTGGATTTCCTGAATTTTTACTTCACTGCTGAGATATTAATTTAAATTGTAGAAATTCTACTTAGTCAGATCCTCTCTACTCTGCTTCCCCCTGGTTAATCATATCTATATATATAATTTTGCTTTCCCACAACAACTTCAGGATGGCTTTTGCAATTTCACAATTAAAAGAACAATTCCTGTTTTTCATGAAGTCTTTTCCTTGAGGGAAGACTAGTTAGCAGCTGGCCAAATCCAAGATAAGGCTTTATTTTTATCAACTTCCGCATCTCACTTAGTTCCTGATGTAACAGTGACATCTTGTTCAATCTGCATAAGCTGCTGTGCAGAGAGGAAATTGCAAAAGGAACACGAATCACTATTATGCCTTTAACTAATTTATGCATGCGGGGTTCATTTCCTCCAGTAGAGTCCAGGATTAGAAGTGATGGATGCCTCCCAGGGGCCCCCATCCATCATTAGTCAGAATACTCTGCTACCTCCTGAAGGAAGAGCCTGATTCTTTGAGAGGCTTTTTTCCCCCTCTCCTTATTTTCTTGACTGTTTCTGGCTTGCAAGGATTATCTTTCTTCAATAACCCAGGCTTTACTGTGACCCTGAACAAGGAAGCCATTCATTCATGAATGGCACTTATCTATTCATTTATTTACTAAAAAGAAAAAAAAATATTGAAAGTCTACTTGGTGCTAGCCCTTCTACTATGCACTGAAAATAGACATGTGAAGACAAATTAGTTCTAGCCCTCAAGATTTCCAGTTTTGGAGAGGTACTGAAGAGATAAACTAGGCAATGCTTGTAACGGACTGAATGCTTGACGAGAGGACTGCCTTGCTGTCTTTATACTATTGCTGTCTTTATACTATTGTGCCAGCCATCCTTTAGGGCTTCCCTGGAGGCTCAGTTGGTAAAGAATCTGCCTGCAATGTGGGAGATCTGACTGAGTTTGATCCTTAGGTTGGGGAGATCCCCTTGAGGAGAGCATGGCAACCCACTCCAGTATTTTTGCCTGGAGAATCCCATGGACAGAGGAGCCTGGCTGGCTACAGTTCATAGGGTCACAAAGAGTCAGACACGACTGAGCAACTAAGCACAGCATGTCCTTTTAAGTTTTCACCATGTGCCAGGCACTGTTCTAAGCTCTTGATATGTATTAACTCATTTAATCCACACAACAACTTTATAAGGCAGATACAATTTTATCTATTTTTATACTTGGGAAAATAGGTACCCAGAATTTAAGCAATTTGTCCAGGGTCACAGAGCTGATGGTTTTTTTTTTTAAGGAAAGAGTAGCTGAGAGGCATGGATCTCTGCTACTGGTGTGGGGCTTCCCTGGTGGCTTAGTGGTAAAGAATCCGCCTGCCAAGCAGGAGATGTGGGTTTGATCCTGGGTCGGGAAGATCCCCCGGAGAAGGAAATGGCAACCCTTCCAGTGTTCTTGCCTGGAAAATCCCACAGACAGAGGAGCTTGGTGAGCTACAGTCCATGGGGTTGCAAAGAGTTGAACACGACTTAGTGACAGAGCATGCATGCACTGCTGTTTCTTAGTGTGTTGTGATTAGACAGATAACACTGTTGTGGTTTGGGCACAGAAAAGTGAAAGTGAAAGTGTTAGTCACTCAGTTGTGTTGGACTCTTTGAGACCTCATGGGCTGTAGCCCACCAAGCTCCTCTGTCCATGGGAGTCTCCAGGCAAGAATACTGCAGTGGATAGTCATTCCTTTCTCCAGAGGATTTTCCCAACCCAGGGATCAGAAGCAGGTCTGCACTGCAGGCAGTTCTTTATGGTCTGAGCCATCAGGGATCAAACACGGTGGGCACAGTCAGGCAGTCATTGAGTTCAGACACTTAGTCGCATCCGAATCTTTGTGACCCCATGAATCGCAGCATGCCAGGCCTCCCTGTCCATCACCAACTCCCAGAGTTCACTCAGACTCACGTCCATCGACTCAGTGATGCCATCCAGCCACCTCATCCTCTGTTGTCCCCTTCTCCTCCTGCCCCCAATCCCTCCCAGCATCAGAGTCTTTTCCAATGATTCAGCTCTTTGCATGAGGTGGCCGAAGTACTGGAGTTTCAGCTTTAACATCATTCCTTCCAAAGAAATCCCAGGGCTGATTTCCTTCAGAATGGACTGGTTGGATCTCCTTGCAGTTCAAGGGACTCTCAGGAGTCTTCTCCAATACCACAGTTCAAAAGCATCAATTCTTCAGCCCTCAGCTTTCTTCACAGTCCATTTGATCTCTGGTTCCTCTGCCTTTTCTAAAACCAGCTTGAACATCTGGAAGTTCACGGTTCGTATATTGCTGAAGCCTATCTTGGAGAATTTTGAGCATTACTTAATGAGCACAGGCTTCCCTTAAAAAGTGTGACTATTTACCCAGTGCTTATCTGGGGAGATGTCAGGGTCTGGAAGGAAGGCTAAACTTGGATCCCAAGGAAGCGATGTTCCTCCTTTCCATGGGTTGCTCTTTTGGGCTTGGATTACTCCATGCTGGGATAAAACTCAGGATGCTCCGGCATAGGAAATGATGGGACTTCCACCCAGGGCAGCCCAGAAGGTCATCAGGAATTTGGTCCTAAGAGGAGCCTGGGACCATGGATCAGGGCCTGTGGGTTCCTGGAAGAGCTGTTCTAAAGAACAATAATAATAGTGATTGCCCCAGCTGGGCCAGTCAAGATCATCATCATCATGATAATGGCTAATATTTATCAGGCACTTCTCCAGCAGACAGTGCTGCTCAGCGCTTTGACCATACGAGTTCCCGTCTGATGGCTGTGCAACAAGACACATAGTATTCGCATTTAGAGATGAGAGTACTGAGGAGTGGAGACATTCTATCATTTGCTCGGAACTGCACTAGGAAGTGAAGAAGTTGTCCTCAGGAATTGAGGAAAAGGCCTGTGGTCATGCTGGGGCCAGAATCATTAAGGGGAGGGCAGGGCCTTCGTGCCAGAGGGGACTGGCAGCAGAGGTGCAGGCTGGGGGGTTGATGCAGTGAGAGGCATGGAGGTGGTGGCAGCGACACAGGTGGCACAGTGGGCCTCGTGCTGAGGGAGACTCTGGAGCAAGACAGAGGCAGTGTGCAGCTGTAGCAAGGATGTCCACATGTCAGCTCCTTGCTGGGGCCACGCGGATAGATGGCGAGGAATGGTGAGCTCCTGAAAGAATCGTGTAGGTGGGGACCACAAGTTCACAAAAGCTGCATACTTATCTGTGTTTTTCCAGTCCACCAAGTATTTACTGAGCACCTGTTATGCCTCGGTATTCTTTTAGTAGCTGAGGATTCAACGATGGAACAGAGCACAAAAATACTCCTGTGTTCACGGATCTTATATGGAAGAAATCCAGTAAAGAGGTAGAGGAATGAAATACAATATATGTCTATGTGCTCCAGATAAAGATAAAGCAAGAATAGGGGAAAGGAAGTGTGTGTGTGTGTGTGTGTGTGTGTGTGTGTAGGGAGGTGGCTTCAATTTTCAACCAAAAGTCCAGGGAAGGTCTCACTAAAAATGTGAAATTTGCAAATTTTCCCGGGTGAAGGAGGTGAGAGAAGAACCTCAGCTCTGAAAGAACAGGATGAGAGGTAGAGAAGGCAGCAAGTTTAAACCCTTGAGGAATGGCAAGGAGGCAGGGGACGGGGGGAGGCAGGATTGCAGGGGAGGAGGTGAGAAGCAGGGGGAGGAAGCAGATAAGGTTATATTGATGACCAGAAGAATCTTTCCTTTTGTTCTGAGAGGTGGAAGTTAATGCAAGACCTTAAGAGATCATCATCAGATCTACATTGTTACAGAATCTGTCTCTTGCATTGAAAGTAGTAAATCCAGAGAGGAAGCAGGGGGTTACACAGTCTATATAATAATCAGGTGAGAGATGATGGTGGACTGGCCCAAGCTGGTAGTGGTGGAGGTGGTGAGTGTATAATTTGAAGGTAGACACAACATATTTTGCTGCTAGATTAGATGTGGGGTATGAGCTGAAGAGGGAAATTTAGGATGAATTCTGTGTCTTTGTTTTGAGCCTTTGAGAGAGTGACCTTGCTATAGTCTGTGATGGGGAAGCCTGGGAAGAACAGGTTTGTGAAGTGTAGGATCAGGGCTCAGACTTGAACATGTTAATTTGGGAGCCTATTAGACATCTGAGTGTTGATGTGTGCTCATGTGCACCCAAGACTTGTAGAGACTGGAGAGTACTCTGAATGGAATCAAGTCGAAGAAAGTAAAAAATGTGTTGAAAATTCTTAGATGTGACAAACAAAGCAAATTCTTGGAATTTCATGTCACTGTATACTGTCACCTTGCTTATTTAACTTATATGCAGAGTACATCATGAGAAATGCTGGGCTGGATGAAGCACAAGCTGTAATCAAGATTGCTGGGAGAAATATCAATAACCATGCAGATGACTCCACCCTTATGGCAGAAAATGAAGAAGAACCAAAGAGCCTCTTAATGAAAGTGAAAGAGATAAGTTAAAATGTTGGCTTAAAGCTCAACATTCAGAAAACTAAGATCATGGCATCTCGTCCCATCATCAGATGAGGAAACAGTGGAAACAATGGCAGACTTTATTTTGGGGGCTCCAAAATCACTGCAGATGGTGACTGTAGCCATAAAATAAAAAGATGCTTACTCCTTGGAAGGAAAGTTATGACCAACCTAGACAGCATATTAAAAAGTAGAGGCATTACTTTGCCAACAAAGGTCTTTCTAGTCGAGGCTATGGTTTTTCCAGTGGTCGTGTAAGGATGTGAGAGTTGGACTATAAAGAAAGCTGAATGCAGGAGAATTGATGCTTTTGAATTGTGGTGTTGGAGAAGACTCTTGAGAGTCCCTTGGACTGCAAGGAGATCCAACCAGTCCATCCTAAAGGAAATATTCAGTCTTGAATACTCATTGGAAGGACTGATGTTGAAGCTGAAATGCCAATACTTTGGCCACCTGATGGGAAGAACTGACTCATTTGAAAAGACCCTGATGCTGGGAAAGATTGAAGGTGGGAGGAGAAAGGGATGACAAAGGATGAGATGATTGGATGGGATCACTGACTCAACAAGCATGGATTTGAGTAAACTCTGGTAGTTGGTGATGGACAGGGAGGCCTGGCGTACTGTAGTCCATGGGGTCACAAAGAGTCAGTCTTTAACCACGACTGAACGACTGAACTGACTGACTGACTGAACTGAGGTTGTTCACAAGTTCTGGTTTTGATGGATCCATGGTGGTGAAGGCCTTTGTAGGGAAGTCCTTAGCAGAGTGGTGAGTGGGGTATACTTACAGAAACATGCTTTTGAGAAACGTCTGGGACTCACAGATCTAGCAAAGGAATTATCAGTATTATAATGTGGATAATCTTTGGTCTCCTTTCACTATGGTACCAGTAACCCTTCTGAAGACTGAAACCAGTTAATGTATTGTAGAGAACATCCTTGATTTTCATCATTTGAAATTCCAAGTTCAGTCATAGTCTATTATGCATGTTGCTCAGGTTGAGATGGTCTGTGGATTAGGATATCTGATAGACCTGGCTCTACTGTTTACCCTCCTTTCTGCATTTAAACAGATTGTCATCTACTTAATAGATGAACTGAATGATTTGGTGCTATACTTTGTATAGTAATTTGAGGCCACTGAATCTGGCTGGATTAATGGTAAAGGGGTATAAGACAGAACAAGGCTAGGTTTTAGAAATGTCTTGCCTAAAACATGTTTCTGACTTGAATCAGATAAGTTTAACTGCACTTAGGAAACCCGGAAGACTTCATGCAACATTACCCAGCAGAATTACTATTTACTCCACAGCAGATATGTATCAATTATCTGGATTTTTGAGGCAGTGAAGTTTGATGTATTATTGATATCTCTGTAGCTATAGAAAGTCTCTTTTTATATGATCAAAGAGTTCCCAAATGTTTGGAAGTCAAAACATATCTTCTATAAGGCACAAAAAAATTTAACAATAAAATGACTTAAGGCATTATTTCTATGAGGCCATTGTACCTAGGTGCAAGTTTATTTTTGTTAGATTCATAGCTTGGTTGTGTTACTTTGTTAGAGTACTTTATCTAGCAAGGTCCTAAATATTGCACCTGGAGTAGGTAAGTTTTAAGAACAAGAGGTTGGGGAGAGGTTCTTGATGGTGATCTGCCCATTGAAAGTAGAGTGTTACACCTGGGCTGTTGTATCTCAGAAGAGAACCCAGGTGGTAGGAAGGAACTGGGGACTTGGAGAACAACATTTAATGGGACTAAGGGTGACAGTAAAGGAGATAAATGTAGTGGTAGGTAAGTTTCGCTTGCTTGCCACTTTGCCTTAAACCAGCCTTGATCAACATGCATGGCTTGCTTTAGAGGTAAATCAAATCATACATTTTCTAGTCCTCTTAGATCATGGCTCCCAGTGAACATCTAGGGAGTAGAGGAGGTTGGGGCACGCAGTTGGAAGGCATGGTTCTTGCACTTGCTGTGAAATGCAAAAACCACTGAACTTTCAATGCAGTGCTAGCTAGCAGAGGATGAAGTCATGGTGCAGACACACCTGGCCACCTTGAAATCAGAGCTCCAGTTGTTGAAGCCATTTATAAAAGCCAACATCAGAACACATGCCACTATTAAGAGATCAAAGGGAAGTTTCCCTTGTAGAAATTCCAGGGAGGACATGTCTTTGTTGAACATTACCATTCTGTGGCAGATGTGTACTGTACAAGCTGCTGAAAGGAGCAAACAAGGTGAATGGCAATGCTTGTGGATGAGCTCTCATGGCAGGGCTGTTTTGTTTGGTCTCTCTTGGCAGGATCACAGGTGGGGATAAGTCAAATGCCCCCAAGGCAGTCAACTAGTGTGAGAATCAAGCAGAGCAGGCAAACCTCCATGGGCAGGGACACATGCCAAACGGGGCATATTTCCCATGATTTAGCTAAATCTGCTCACTGTGTAGAACAAATCGGTAGAAAAGGCACGTCCTTTGATCATGGAAGAAATCTCTATAATCCCTGCCTAAGTGAAACAATTTTAAATCTTAAAGAAACATTTTTGGTTGCTAGGTTTCTAGTAGGGCAGAAAGTTCAATATTAATTTGTCTGGCAAAAAATCTTCACTGTAGAGATGTGGCAAATACTTAAGGACAATCTGTGTCTGCCCTGTCTGCTGTGGGAGCCCCTAGACTCAAGTGTCTACTTAAAAATAAATTAGGCAAAATAGAAATCCAGCTTCTCAGTCATACTCGGCACCTTTTGAATGATCAATAGTCACTTGAGGCTAATGGTACTGTCCTGGACAGCACAGAAATGGGACATTTCCACCCTCACTGAAGGTCCTATTGGTCAGACTTGATCTGGATCATGACAGTGGCTGAAAGTTTGCTGTTTCACTAAAGAAAGACACAGGTGGAGATTATACACCTGGCACAGATTAGGTACTAAAACACACATCCTGTGTGGGGAGGAAGGGGTGGTTCTTGGAGCCTGAGCTGCATGAAAATGTTGAAACATGTATATTATCATATGTGAAATAGATCACCAGTCCAGGTTCGATGCATAAGGCAGGTTGCTCAAGGCTGGTGCACTGGGATGACCCAGAGGGATGGGATGGGGAGGGAGGTGGGAGGGGGGTTCAGGATGGGGTACACATGTACAGCCCTGGCTGATTCATGTCAATGTATGGCAAAAACCACCACAATACTGTAGAGT
>SJYX01008456.1:142959-162097 GCA_006410675.1 Oreotragus oreotragus | reverse complement strand
TTTTTGGGCTCCAAAATCACTGCAGATGGTGACTGCAGCCATGAAATTAAAAGACGCTTACTCCTTGGAAGAAAAGTTATGACCAACCTAGATAGTATATTGAAAAGCAGAGACATTACTTTGCCAACAAAGTTCGTCTAGTCAAGGCTATGGTTTTTCCAGTGGTCATGTATGGATGTGAGAGTTGGACTGTGAAGAAGGCTGAGCACCGAAGAATTGATGCTTTTGAACTGTGGTGTTGGAGAAGACTCTTGAGAGTCCCTTGGACTGCAAGGAGATCCAACCAGTCCATTCTGAAGGAGATCAACCCTGGGATTTCTTTGGAAGGAATGATGCTAAAGCTGAAACTCCAGTACTTTGGCCACCTGATGCGAAGAGTTGACTCATTGGAAAAGATTCTGATGCTGGGAGGGATTGGGGGCAGGAGGAGAAGGGGATGACATAGGATCAGATGGCTGAATGGCATCACTGAGTCAATGGATGTGAGTCTGAGTGAACTCCAGGAGTTTACGATGCACAGGGAGGCCTGGCGTGCTGCGATTTATGGGGTCGCAAAGAGTCGGACACGACAGTGACTGAACTGAATTGGCATTGAAAACCAAGGAAGTGGAATGAAAATGTCATCATGTTTCATGTGTGGTGGGAGTGAATATTATTTTGTAAAATTTTGTTTGAGATGTGTACCTATTTGGGTATACTGGTTAACTGTAAAAATGTGTACTTTATTCTGAATCATGTTCATAGCATGTTTAAAAGACAGCTCTGAAACTGTAAAACTGTGAAATGAGCTCTTCGGCTCTAAAGCAATGGCAAAAGGCAAGTAAATGTGCTAAGAAGCTCATTTAGTTATTTATACCAATGTCCATTTATTAAGTCTTCTTTTAATGCTGTTTGTCGATGTAAAAGGCAACATGGCATTTAGAGATTTTTAAGGCAATCCTGTAGTGATCCATGGCGGCACGATAGGTGGGGTGGGATGATCTCTGTTGTCTAACGTCTTTTAATCCCTAACTACAAATGAATTTGAAAAGAATGCATTTTGTAAATGTCAAGTGGATAGCGTGATATTTAATTCACTTCAGTATTTCATTTCCATTTTGTTGGAAGCAGTTTTAGTACAAGAGTTGCTGGTAGCATTTCCATTGATTCTGCTAAGTCAGGTGGTTCGTATATATAACTTGCATGTGTAACTTCATTTTATACCTCGATATAGTCTCTTTATGTATAATTAGGCCTTGAGTAGGAGTGGCAGTGAGAATTCAGTTTTTTGATACAAAAGTGCTTTCCAGAACTGTGAACAGAAGATGGATGCTTGCCTTTGTTCTCCAACAGTGGGGTTTTTGTGTTTTTTTTTTTTTTTGCCTAGGGGTGGTCTTTTTGCCTAGTTTGAGTAGGAATTTGCTAAAACATATACAGGTAGTTTGATCAGTTCTGCTGCCTTAGACTCTATAGCAGCCAGCGAGAAAGGACACAGCTGGCAATAGGTACCAGCCCTTTGTTCTAGAGGTGTCGACTCTTGCCCTGGAGAGTCTCTAAAAGGATTTAGCATGGCATTGTCAGAAAATTCTGCTCATTTGAGTACTTGCTTTTTGCCTAATGTCTGTGTATTAGATGATAAGCTTTGTGAGAGCATTAAACTTGCCTGTTTACAACTGTCTCTGTGCACCTGGGTCGGTACTTGGGACATGGCAGGCACTTAATATAACAATTCAGTGCAATGATTCTCTAAGTGGTTCCCAGATGAGCCATGGGGAGGTGGTAGTCATACATACAGTAGGGATCCTCCCAGCTACTGAAACGCTGGAGGTGGGGCCCAGCTGTCTGTGTTTAACAAGTCCCCCCTCCCCATCCAGGTGATTCTGATCTACAATAAGTTTAGAATGACTTTGCTAAGTCCTTCACTTCAGGAGAACTGAGGGCCTTCTGGGGGATTTTTGTATGCTCTTCTCAAGTGTAGGTATTTTTGTTTAGGTTTTCACCTAAGGTCCCATAGAATGAGTTAGAAAATGTGAGAATCCAAGTTTTTAGGAATAAGCCAGTGAACTGGTCTCTTGCAATCCTCATTTATCAGTTTTTGAAGACTTAGCTAAGATGGCCTACTCTGTCATTCTGTGAAGAAGGAATACCAAAGGTGAGAATAGTGTTTGATAGTGCATGGTTAATGTTAATCAATAAAATCATTGAAACCAACTTTTTAATATAAATATCCAGATAGAAAATCTTAATTTGAGCTAGCAGATTTTAACACATGGAATTATCCAAGTAAGTTGTCAGACATGCTATTATTGCTATTTCATTTGTCTAAAATCTTTTTCTACTATAACCTCCAAATGTTCAACTATAGTGGAATGTGCGTGCGTGCTCTGTCACTCAGTTGTATCGACTCTGACTCTCTGTGACCCCCTGGCCCGTAGCCCACCAGGCTCCTCTGTCCGTGGAATTTTCCAGGCAAGATATGAGAGATGGTTGGTGCTTCCTATTCCAGGGGATCTTCCCGACCTAGGGATTGAACCTGCATTGGCAGGCAGGTTCTTTACCACTGAGGCATCTGGAAAGCCGAAGTCATCATCACCTATTATAGTGGAATAAGTAAACAAAATTATGATACAATCTTTCTTTGGATTATTATGTAACTAGTAAAATAGTCTTAAAGATTTTAAGTGATGTGGAATGTTTAATATCTAAAGCTAAATTAGCAAAGCAGTTTACAGAACATTGTTTTATAAACTGTGTACGTGAGTAAAGGGGTTAAGAACAGACAGGAAATATAGTAACACCTTTTGGTTTGTTTCATTTGTTTATGAAGATATTTTAAAAGTGGAAAAACTTATATTTCTATTTATGTTACAAAATACTAAAAAAGTTAAAAGGAAGAAACTTAACCAAACTCCTGCTGTGCTAGCATAACTGTGTTACTATGTTCATTTTCCTTCTAGTTTTAGTTCCTATGTGTGCATGTAGTTTTTGATATGTTGATCAATCACATTTTGGCATTTTATAACTGGCCCTAAGCACAACCAATTGTCAATTCCTAATGTTTTCTTTTTCAAACTGATGTTTTAGGCTTGCATATTTCTTGGTGTAGTTAAAACAGTTTCAGAATATTTAGTGCCCTGAAATTTATTTGAAGAAAGAACACATTGCACAGAACACTGTCAGTTCAAGAGGTGCTTCTAGGGAGTATTTGAAGAATAGAAAACAGGGATCTGAAATGGTGAAGGCAACTTTTCCAAATAGAGATAAGAAGATAAGGACAGTGCACAGGAAGGAAGTATGGAAGGAAGGGTGGGCAAAGCTCTAGACAGCGTTCTGAAGCATGAGATTGCTGTCCATGAGGGTGGGCTTGGGGTTCAGACCTGCAAATGAGGAATATCCATTGTGTTCCAAGAACTAGGAAAATCATGGTCTCTGCCTTTAGGAAACTTATCCTAGTGCTTATATTATTACCTTTTTTGAGTCAAACTGTACCTTGGAAGAAAATAAAAGAAAATGCTGTTGGAACCCATGGTTCTGAGTAGTGGAGGAAGCAGACTTGGGAGCGTTGCAAATCAGTGCCTACAGCAGCAGTTACAGGGAGGTTTTTCTTAGCACCAGCTGAGACCTTGACATTCTCTTCTGCAAAGGAGACACATTTCTGGTGATCACATAGCACAATGGGCCTATTACTTTGTAGTTTTACTATAGGTTTACTACAAAAACAAAGATTTAAATATTTGATCATTTTGGAATTTACACTAGTATAGAAAGGGTCTAGTATAATGTTGGGCTCCTTTAATGGACCGGAACCTGGTGGTCCAGAGTTGACGATGAGAAAGTAAAAGAGAGAGAGAAAGAGGCTGATATTCCTTGGTTACACAGAAAATCAATAAAACCCTTGACACAGGGCTTGGACTGCTTCACGTAGGCAAAGGGCACCCTCTCAAAGGGGTCTTGCAAGCCTGGGCAAGAAAGTGAGCTCAGCAGGCTTCTGTGTTCCAAAGAATTAGACTGAGAGAGAGAGCAAGAGAGAGAAAGAAAGACACGGGGACCCAAGCTCTGATGGAACAAGGGTGTTTTATTCAATGCAGTGTGGGTATACATACTGTCATGCTGCTGCGGCTAAGTCGCTTCAGTCGTGTCCGACTCTGTGCAACCCCATAGATGGCAGCCCACCAGGCTCCCCCATCCCTGGGATTCTCCAGGCAAGAACACTGGAGTGGGTTGCCATTTCCTTCTCCAATGCATGAAAGAGAAAAGGGAAAGTGAAGTCGCTCAGTCATGTCCAACGCCTAGCGACCCCATGGGCTGCAGCCTACCAGCCTCCTCCATCCATGGGGTTTTCCAGGCATGAGTACTGGAGTGGGGTGCCATTGCCTTCTCCAATATATACTGTCTTACAAGGTAGCTTTTTTCAGCAAAGATAAAGATCAAAAGTCCAGACTTACAAATTATCAAGGAAACATAAGATGATCCATATCAAAGAGAGAGGGTTGTAAATAATCACTTTTACCGTTTGGTCCATAAAAAGGAAGTGAAGTGAAGTGAGCTCGATCAGTCGTGTCTGACTCTTTGTGACCCCATGGACTGTAGCCCACCAGGCTCTTCCATCCATGGGATTCTCCAGGCAAGGATACTGGAGTGGGTTGCCATTTCCTTCTCCACCATAAAAAGGAAGAGGGTCGTAAATAGTTACTTTTCACCGTATGGAAAAGCTAACGAAGGAAATGCATGCATTCCTCAGCCCGGGGAGTGGTTTGCCACTCTTCTTAATTCCGGAATGGAACAGAGGATTCATGACAGATCCAAAACAGCACACAGGAAGCCTCCTGTTAAATGCTTCCTGACAGTATAATCTGATTTTATAAGAAAAAAAAAAAGTTTTTCCAGAGCAGTGGGTAGTTATCTCAATATCATGAATTGGTTTGGAATGCCACATTTATTCTACAAAAAGTTCCTTAGTGTTTGGGCCTGTTTCTGAATGCTATACTCTGCTCTTTTGGCAGACATTCCATTTGTGATATGTCTGTAGTGTTTTATTATCTGGTTAGGCTAGTCCCCATGACTCTTTTGTTTTAATTGAAAATTTTGATTATATATGATCTTAAGAATTTTATTCTACAAAAAGTTCCTTAGTGTTTGGGCCTGTTTCTGAATGCTATACTCTGCTCTTTTGGCAGACATTCCATTTGTGATATGTCTGTAGTGTTTTATTATCTGGTTAGGCTAGTCCCCATGACTCTTTTGTTTTAATTGAAAATTTTGATTATATATGATCTTAAGAATCAACTTATTCAACTTCAAAATTAATGAGAAAATTTATCTTTACAACTTGAATCTTGGAACCCAAGAATAAGGCAAATCTTCCTATGTATCCACCATCCTGTGTATTCATCTTCAGTGTTTCAAGCATTTCTTTATCTATAATGAGGTCATCTCTTGCAAATTTCACATCCACATATTTTATCCTTTTGTTTATGTTGTAAATGAGTTTTTCTCTTACATTTTGTAATTGCTTACTTTTGTCATATAAAAATGATTCTGATATATTAATGTAATAACCAGATACATCACTGGATTCTATTACCATTTCTATTCTTTCACTTGAATTGCTTGGGGTTTACAGGTGTGAAATTGTATATTCTAAAATGGTGAGTGTTCAACTTTGTTCTAAGATTTGTCTTTTATTTCTCTTAGCTAATTTAACTGAATACTTTCAAAACAGTGTTAAATAGTGACAATAATGTGTTTTTATTACTTTTTTGGGAAATGTTTCCAGTAATGGCTATGATAATTATAAATAGTAGTGAACACATGTATGGTACTAAATATCTTCCAAAAAACTCTTCTAAGTATTTGATATATATTTAGCATGCAGAATGGTTGGCATTTGACATGAGATATATGTATTTTATCAGGCAATGGAGTTTCTATATATTTATCATTTATTAAAAATTAAAATTCTTCTTCCATACCACATTATAAAGATGAAATGCAATTTCAGCATCTGTATAGCTGATAATATATGTGCTTTTTTCCTTTTGACTTATTGAGAGAGTGAATTATATTAGTATGTGCTTTAATTTTGAATCATCCTTGGCATGGTTAGTGATACATCATTCTTTTAGGGTAATTCTGGCTTCTATCTGCTTATCTCTTTACATAGAATTTTTTAAATTAATATTCATGAATTGGATTAGACTATAGTGTTGTTTTTTTTTTTTTTGCCTGCTATATTTACCAGATTTCTGTTTCACTATCATGCAGACTTTTGAAAAAAATCAGCAATTTGTGTTCTCTCCATCTGTGTTGGAAAATTTTAAACAATTGAAATTGTTACTTGAAGGTTTTTTAGAACTCACCTGTGACATTATCTGTACAGGTGCTTTTGGTGAGGAAAGTTTTGGATAACATTGTGGTTTTTTCCTACTTCTTATTTTTAGTGTCAGTTTTGAAAGTGAAAGTAGCTCAGTTGTGTCTGACTCTTTGTGACCCCATGGACTATACAGTCCACGGAATTCTCCAGTCCAGAATAACGGACTGGGTAGCCTTTCCCTTCTCAAGGGGATCTTCCTGACTCAGGAATTGAACCAGGGTTTCCTGTGTTGTAGGCAGATTCTTTACCAACTGAGCTATTTAGTAAGGTATATTGTCTTTTTCATTTTTGGTTTTTATTTGCATAGACTTTGAAACTTTGTAAGCGTTCTCTTACAATTAGTATTTTAATTTTCTCTGTCTCATATTTGTGTTTATATATTTTTCTTTGCTCTTCACCTCTCTCCTTCCCCATGCTTCTAAATGAAGTTTGTTAGTCATTTGTATTTCTCTCTCCACTTCTGAAACCAATTTTACCTTTAGATTTAACCTCGAAGTTGTACCTATCTGAGAAATATTACTAAGTGGCTTTTATTAGCTCACTTTTACCCAAGTCTTTGCAAAATATTGACTTTGTTCTTGTCAAGGATCCAGGATCTTTAAAATAGCTCTGTTTTTTTTTTTTAGATGAAAAAGGTAACAGAAGAGTAGGTAAGATCATCAACCTCATTGCAGTGCAGTGAAGAGTTTGATGCAAGCCCTCAGCGGGGAAAGAGGGTGGCCTTCAAGAGTCACCACTGTTCTTGTGACTATATGCTTTCAGGCTTTAGTGGAGAGTCAATTCTTCCTAACCAGTCAGACCTCAGACATAAAAGATCAGATAGCGCTTGTGATTTCACGTTGATCTTGAATAATCTTCCCTTTTATTTCCAAATTGACCTCTCTATCCCATTAAAATCAATAGTGTTTGCTGACCAACTGGAGAGGAGGGGCAGGAGGGGAGAAGAATGTTAGTTTTCGCTTGTTTCTAGGCTGGAAGACTGGATGGATGCAGAACCACTAAGCAAGATAGGAAAACAGAAGGAGCAGATTTGGTTGGAAATGTAATGAATTTCACTCTGTATATGTCATGTTTGCAAAGTCGACAAGATACCAAAAGTGAAATGTCCAGTATGTATTTTGATATGTGAAGACTCAAGTATTTCCCTATCTCTATCTGCAACCTCTGCCTTATTCTTATAATTTCATACTTAATCATTGAAATAGCTCTGGTTTTCCTTGCTTGCAGTCTTGAGTTTCAATCATTAAATCCAGATGAAGGTCTTTCAAACTCTTTATGGAGTCTGGCAAGGTTTTTCACAGTTTGCTTTCTCTACTTTTTTCTCTCAAGCTTAACTTCCACAACATTACTCCGGCCCTGACCCAGAAACAGACATCTCAGGGTCAGTTAGGCTGAACTACTTTATTCCCTGAACACTTTCTCTCATGACTCAAATGAATTTCACACTTTTGCTTTTGTTAATTGCTCTACCGCTTGAAATTCAACTTCCCCAAAACTTGTACAACTGAATTCCTCATTCTCTGCAAAACATCCTAAATGCTGTCTCCTCTGTGAAATGTTCCAGACATCCCCCTGTAGGGTTGGCTCATGGTATGTTCACTGATCACCTCATAATAATTTGTTTTCTTATCTAATTTATTAGAGAACAGACTTGATAGTAGAGACTCACTTCTATGTTGGTCTTGGTTCACATAGAGTGCTCTGGAGTATTGGCTAAATGAATGGATTGACCTTTTAATCAGAATGATTATATAGTGAGAATTTCAGGTTGAATGATCAGTGGAGGTGAATTTTGAAATAAGCAGCTGAGATGTTTGGAGCCATAATGGTTATATGTAGCTTGGAATTTATGAAACAGCCAGATCCACCCATGTGCTGTGATAAAGGTGATACTTAAATTCACTGGACTATAGCAGTCACTGTGACTCCATCTGCTTACTTGTCTCTGCCCTCTTTGTGCTCTAATTCTCTCCTCTAAATTTGAACTCTTTGCAGTACCTTCCCAACCAAAATCCTACCTGGGGCATAAGATATGCTCTTGTTTTAGTCACTAAGTCATGCCCAACTCTTTGTGACCTCATGAACTGTAGCCCACCAGGCTCTTCTGTTGAGGGGATTTTCCAGGCAAAAATCCTGGAGTTGGTTGCCATTTCCTTCTCCTGAGAATTTTGCCAACCCAGGGATCAAACCTGTGTCTCCTGTGTTGGCAGGCAGATTCTTTACCACTAAGTCACCCAGGAAGCCCATAAGACATGCTCTTAATCTCACTTAATTTGATTCTTTTCATTTTCTTACTCGTCTGCAGTACCTTATAATAATTGTTCTCAATACATTGACACTTTGTCTGAGGCAGGAATTCTTGCCCCTCCCAAACTTGAAGAACTTACCTGCTGGATGAGAAACTAGATTCCTCATAAATCAGGCCTGGTCTACTGTGAGGGGAAAATTTAGGTGAGCAATACTTTAAATGATTGTGTTTTACCTTAAACTTTGATTTTTTTTACCGTAATTGGCCATAGATACATACAAAACACGGAGAAGGGAGTGGCAACCCACTCCAGTATTCTCGCCTGGACAATCCCATGGACTGAAGAGCCTGGCAGGCTACAATCCATGGGGTCACAAAGTTTCAGACATGACTGAGCAACTGACACACACACAGATAATGATTTTAAGGTTTTGAGGAAATAACTAGTTAGTTTGAAGTATCACAAAGACAAATCTTGACTTTTTGCAAGAGGGTATGATGGCATATCATTAAGCAACCTCAGCCAATCCTGTTGAGAACTCTTTGGAGAGCTGAGGATAAGGCTGGGAGAAAATCAAGACCTATTCCTATGTGATGAGCTTTAAGAGGGACCTGGCTTCCCCAGTATTTAACAACATAGGAGTAGTGTTAATGGCCATACTTAACTAATAGCTCAACAAGGAAAATCAAAAGCCTCTGTGAAGAGTTGAATAAAAATCCCTCAACTGGGTTTTGCTGCGTCTTGTTTCATGGGCATAAATGTCTTGCCACTTTTTCTTTGTGCTTTGATTTCTGCCATTAAGTATAAAGTCACTTAGGAGGAGTAATATGGTAACAATTGCTGAGATTTTATTGTATAAAGTCACCATATGGATGAACTTATTTATCTCACAATAATGCTGTAAAGTAGGCAACATTATTTTCTCCCTTTCATAGGCAAATAAACTGCAAGTCAAAGAGGCTTAGTGACTTGTGAAAGTGACATGGTCAATGGGTGACAGAGCCAGACATTGACTGATGGAAGCCTAACTCCAAGACCTGCATTTGGTTCTATTCTAACACCCCAACCTGAACCCATGTTTAAAGATGGTCTGTTGGATTTGTATACCACAGAACTGATTCTGGGAGGATCATCTCCCCAGTGCCCTGTATCAAAGAGCACAACAAGATAAACTGTGGGTGTAGATTGTGTTGGTGATAGGGGAAAGGGATAAAAAACCCAGACAAGGTGAAAAAGCAAGGGGGAGACAGTAGGAGAGTTGTGAAAGGACTAAATGTTCAGCCAAGTGGTGCAGAAATAGAAAAGTCTGTGGCTTCCTGGAAACATCCTGATGAGATCAAAGGAGAATTCCCTACAGGGGAGGCTGGCACGAGCCCACGTGTTGAACTCAAAGCAACAGGACTGGCATCTCCCAGCAGACAGGAGGGCGCCACCAGGAAAGGAGAGCTTGCAATAGATTTGCATCTATTCTGTTGCAAAACTTTTCTTTGGCTTCCAAAGTCAAACTTGAGCAAATCGTTTTGAAGTAGAATTGTAGTCCTGAACCACTTTGTCTACCAGAATTTTGCAATATTACTTACTTTAGGGGCTCTCATTTCCTCTGATGTCAAGACCCTGTAGTTTTACAACTAGAGATTGGCACTAGGTACACAGGGACTTATCTAGGTCATGTTTCATAATTAATATATTCTCACCCTCAGGACTTTAAGAGCTTCTTTTTACTTATAATCAGATTAAAAAAAAAAAAAACACTGATAATGACCTTTTAACCTATATTCAGATAAAGTAAAACTCCTCTTTTGGGAATGGCAATTCCTTAATAGACTTATGCATTAAAGATCTTTTTAGAGAAAAATATTTTTTTCTGAGGACTTGGGGAGAACATCTTATACCAAATTTCCTTACTTTTTGAAAAAAAAAAAGTGTAGTTTGGCCCATTTTCAAGTAATGAGAGCTCTAAATAGAAGCATACTTAAGAAAAAAAAAAAAGTACTGTTTAAAAAATTAGAAAGTTTGCTCAGATAAAAAAAAAATGTAAACGGAAATAAAAATAGGACCGCAAATGAGTCCCAGATTTAGCATAGATGACAGCCCTCTTTAATGCCACCATCCTAAGGCACCCTTTGTACACTCTTTTCTGTTACAAGGTTTTAATGGAAAGCAGCTGCCTTGGAAGGCATTGTTTACAATGGATCTCTGTCATTGCTCTGCATTGTAGCTATAAATAATGTCAACATATTCTCCTATCCAGCAGCCTAGATGCTGATGCCACCCATCCATACCAGATGAGGTTATATTATTCTCCTCAAACATATTCATTATCATCTTAGGCTGTCCCCATCCCTGAGGGTAATGATGACCCTTTGTAACACCATTCATCACTCCTCGTGATTGTTTGCAGCTGAGGCTGTTGGCCTGAGGGTCCTCTCCCACCCAGCTGCTTTGTTGCCTGGCAGTATCATGTCTGCCTTGCTTTCTTTTGGATCTTTCTTGAAGACATTTTCATCTTTTTCAGTTTAGACCTGTGGCTATAAAAGCAATGCAAAGCCAAGGTATTGATACATCTGTGTTAGCATCTGACATACTCCTGTAGTGGAATTGTCAGTTTAACCAGGTAAGGGATGAACCTCTGACAGAAAGTCTAGGAAACCTTGAAAAGTGGATGGAAAGTCAAGGGAAAGCTGTGAAGTGAGGATGCAGATATATTTTCTTGGAAAAGCTGGAGTGAATAAAGGCCAGTGAGTCAGTGATATTTTCTTGTGTCCACTCTCCCCAGCAGGTTGGTCAGTGTCAGGGGGCCCTGAAGTGTCAGTATATACGTGTTATTCTGGGTAGAAGGTTACTTCATCTTATTGGATTCATGGTTGTAAACCACAGATACAAAATATAATGAATAAAAATGCAGCAGTGCTAAGATATAGGGAGAGGAGACATCAGTGAACTAGAATTTGAAGACTATTTGAAAGACAAATGGCAGATTGGTGGGGAAACTAAGCTCAAAACAGGTAGAGGAAAAGATGGCTACAGACTGTGGAAATAAATATAGGGAGTCTCTAAAATCAGTTTTTGGTATCAAGCGCAGAAAGTGGTTCCAAGAGTATCATCAGAAAGCTGGTTTATGGATCAGAAAGTGGGCTAGCCTCCACCTACCACACTGGCCAGTGGGAAGAGTGAAAGTTTCTTTCACCTAGAAAATTATTTACTTGTGGATCATGACCTTCCCCCTACTAACTGGAGAAAGACTGTTGTAAAAATAATATCCACAAACAGGGTAATGGTGAATCAAACACAAAAACAATCCAGCAACTCCAATCTCCAAAGGTTTGTAGAACAAGCACCACCAACTCAACAGAGGACCTAATGTCTCAGGTTACAATAAAGTTTAACAATTAAATAGCATGAAATCAAAAAGAGATAAACAAACACTATATATTAACACATATATATGGAATATAGAAAAATAATACTGATGAACCTATTTGCAGGGAAGGAATGGAGACGCAGATGTAGAGAATGGACTTGTGGACACAGCAGGAGAGTAGAAGGTAGGATGAATTGAGAAAGTAGCACTGACATACATTATCA
Source organism: Oreotragus oreotragus (assembly GCA_006410675.1). Classification (NCBI taxonomy): domain Eukaryota; kingdom Metazoa; phylum Chordata; class Mammalia; order Artiodactyla; family Bovidae; genus Oreotragus; species Oreotragus oreotragus. The sequence goes on along the minus strand of SJYX01008456.1, from coordinate 149,911 downwards.
GTATGTATTAACACTGTATTAACACTGACGTACATGTATATTCGTACATTATAATGTGTGAAATAGATAGCTAGTATGAAGCTGCTACATAACACAGGGAGCCTAGCCAGATGTTTTGTGATGGGGATGAGAGGGGGAAGGGAGGCTCAAGAGGAAGGGGATGTGTGTATATATATATAATATTATATATTATTATGTTATAATTATATTGATATTATAATATCAATATAATTATATATATTATATAATATAATTCTCATTGTTGTATGGCAGAAACCAGCACAATGTTATAAGGAAATTATCCTCCAATTAAAAAATAAACTTTAAAAATAAAAGGAGTATACCTGTTGACTTCCATGAGATGAGAGGATGTCATGTTTACAAAGCAAAAACATTCAATTACATGGTATAGCAAAATCCTTAGAGGTTTTAGGAATAGGAAATAAGATGACCCAGATTGAAAACCAAAAGCTCCGTTAACCTGAATAACAAAATAAACACAATTTATGCACCAAAATATTGGCCCAGGATACTGAGCAGAGCCCCTTCATGGATCCTTTGGGCTGCAAGGAGATCAAACCTGTCAATCCTATAGGAAATCAACCCAGAAAATTGATTAGAAGGACTGATGCTGAAGCTCTAGTATTCTGGCCACCTGATGCGAAGAGCTGACTCATTGGAAAAGACCCTGATGTTGGGAAAGATTGACGTCAAAAGGAGAAGGGGGTGACAGAGGATGAGATGGTTAGATAGCATCACCTACTCAATGGACACGAATTTGAGCAAACTCTGGGAGGTAATGAAGGACAGGGAAGCCTGGAGTCCTGCAGTCCATGGGGTTGCAAAGAATCAGACACAGCCAAGAGACTGAACAGCAACAACAATGAGCAGAAGATTATTCCAGAACCACCACAAAAAGGCATGGAAGCAAAAAAGCATGAAAAAAAAAAAAAAAGCTGAAAGGAAAAAAACCTAGAAATTTAAAAATTTATCAATAGGAGCACCCAAAGAAGGAAATAGAAGAGAGAATATACTTAAAGAAATATTAGAAGATAATTTTCCCACAACTTAGACGTTGAATGGGTACCTGATTTTGAATGGGCACCCTGAGGCCTGGCAGAAGGAAGACGATGACATATCTTCCTCAATTTACCAGGAAGGAACTCTTCAGAACACCAAGTGTAAACAGACGCTTCTGAAGAAATCCAAAAAGATACACACATGGAAAAAGAGTTGGAGTGCCATCATGTTTCTCAGTGGCAACATCAGATAGAGGAAGGCAAAAGATTTGAACTCTGATTTATTACTATATGTTTAGTCAAATTCTCATTTATCTGTAAGAGCAAATATATATATATTTTTAGATTTAAAGATGAGAAATTCCACACAATCCCCAGTTAAAGAATAACCAGCATGTATTCTAGCAAAAAGAGCAATATGTGTATCCCCCCTCCACCAAAAAAAAAAAAGTATTACAAGAAATCAGGGTGAGGAAGAATCTGAGAGAATAATGCTGCTGTTAAGTCTGAATAATTGTTCATTTCTAGACAAAAATTTGTATACTTTAATATGGAATCAGAGAATAAAAGAAGTATGAGCTAACCTGCATTCCTTGCTCAATGAGATAAATGTAACTAACTATATGTGGTAGGAAAATAAAAATACATATTTGTATACAAATAGGATGTTTGAATTCCAGATCGCAAAGGAGAAAACAAAATCTAAAATTTTTACTCCAACTAAATACCAGAGAGGAAAGGAAATAAGAAAACATGTTAAATAAAGAAACAAGGTGGCTAACAAAAATTTAAATATACTGGTAATTCTAATAAATGGGAATCAATTAAATTCCCCAATTTGGGGTAGAAATTTTGAGATTGGGTTAAAAAAATTAAGCTCCAAGACATTTTAGGAAACTTGTAAAACAAAAGAAAGCCAGAAGTTCAGAAATCAAATCAGGAAAGAGACCCTAACATTTGCCCTTCAAAAGAAAGCAAATAATACAAAATACGAAGCAAAAATGGCATTCAAGGCAGGCACTAAATGATATTTTAACTATATAAATCAGTTAAGAAACATGAAGGACAAACCTTCATAAACCTAGTAACATAGATTAATGATGTATAAAGCAAAACATTGAAACAGCATAAGAAGAACAAATTCACAATCAAAGTGTAAGACTTAAAAAAAAATTCAAAAACTTCACTCAGAAATTGATCAAGTAGATAAAATGAATTAGAATATAGAGTGATACAATCTACAGATTTGACCAAATATGATCATCTATATGTAAGCTTATAAAGTATGGAGTGTACAGTCTTCTCAGATATACAAATTATATTCACAGAAGAACTGGGATTAAACGAAAATCAAAACTAAATTGAGAAGTCATCAATGAATTAAATTGGAGTGAAAGAATTCTGATAAATTTATACTTTTAAGGACATTTATTGGACAGCTAGAAACAGTGTAAAAATAAATATTTTTAAGAAGAGATGTATAAAGATAAAATCATGTTAATAAAAAAAAAGAAGCAGAGATAATCAGTTAAGGTACAAGTTTTTTCTTTTCCCCTTTAACTAGAATCTAGAAGATTCCTGGAGAAATCTAAATAGAAAAACAACAAAAAACCTAAACCTTTTCAAGAGTTAAAAATGGGGTAGAGTTAAAGATGTTAAGACATTTTATGTAAAAGATGTATAACATTATATTAATAAACTTGAGAGTCTTGAAAAAATGGATGAATTTCTAAAAATTAAAATCATGAACCTTGGCTCATAAGGCAGCTTATTTGAATAGAGCTGTTATATAATAAAATTCAACTGAGTAAATTTAAAAGTTTTTGGCTTTATTTCAACCATTCTTGAATCAGGCAGCATCCCATCTAGCAGACAGAAGGATGCTCCAAAGAGCTTTATAAGATGAAAGCCTTGCACAGGCAAAAGGGAGCTGGAAAAGGAACCTGAACTAGCAATATGTGAATTTATTGTGGTAAGGTCACCTTCCTTTAGGAAAGGGTAAGGTCTTTCGGGCAGATGACCTCAAAAGGGCTGACCAGGTAATTCCAGAGTGACTGGTTTAAGATTCCATTCTTGGGAGATGGTGAAATTGTAAATAAGTGTTAAGTATTGGTTTGGTGATGTGCGCAGGTAACAAAGCAAAAAGCATGAAAATGAAAATACAATTTAAAAGAAAAAAAATTCTCCAAAAGGTGAGCTCTGTGTCTATGAGTCAAAAAATAGAAGGAAAGACTAATAAGCAAATAATTACAAATGTGAGTGTCACATAAGCAGAAGAAAGAATGCCTCTTTTTTATGTAATTTTGCTAAAAATCCTCGAGGAAAAAGGGAAAAGGGCCTATTTTTCCATCTTTTTCCAGAAAACTCTTGCTGTTTTTAAAGAATTTTGCCAGTGAAGTTTTCTATACATTTACTCCAGGATACAGAAAAGGAAGAAGCTCAGTTATAAAACAAGCGAGTGAGAGAGAACTTTTCTTTTTTTTTTAATTTTAATTTTTACTTTATTTTACTTTACAGCACTTTATTGGTTTTGGCATACATTGACATGAATCCTCCACGGGTGTACATGATCTCCCAAACATGAACCCCCCTCCCACCTCCCATCCCACATCATCCCTCCAGATCATCCCCATGCACCAGCCCCAAGAACTTTTCTTTTCTTTTCTTTTTTTCACTAATATTTTATCTCTGAAGGCAAAGATTAAAGCAGTGGCAAGTATATGAGAAAGATACCCTGTTATCTTGATTGACACAGAAAATGGAAAGGAAGAGTTTCTAATTTACAGTTCCACATATATCACAGAATGGAAAATGTATTATAACATTTAATGAGTAAATTCATTTTTATGGTATTCAGTTGACTTGAAAACAATGCTGGAATACTAAGGAATGCTGGTGGTGTAAGATGGGCCTCTAAGCATAAGCGATGAAGTGTCAGGTGGAAGTTATATTAAGTTTGGCACACATCATTAAACAGTGTCTCATATGAGCAGATGTTCAATTTTTCACACTGAATAGGTGGTGCAGGAGATTCTGTTGTAACATAACATGATGTAACGGCATAATATGCCATGAAAGTAAAATAAGCCATCTATCTTGGATGTGGCAGTTGGTGTCTGTTTGTGATGTGTGCTAATAATTTCAGTGTTTCTATCTGCAGTGGAAACTGTTCTAAAGGTCCTAAATACCCCTCTATCTACAATTGTTTGTACTCATATTGTACTGAAACAGTACTATGGGTGCCATACTCGAGTAGTTTCTTTAAATATCTGATAATATTATTAGTGGTGTCTGTTAAGACTACTATCTCCCTAAATTTGCCATTATATCTTTTAATACTACCTTAGACTGCCCACTTCCTATGTCCTAGAAGTCATGGGAAAGTTGATAAAAATGAGTGTAGTAAATTTCTTAGAGTTTCAGTTTCCTAAAAGATCTCTTCTTGATACATTTTTCTACCTAAAGCCTGAGTTCTCTAGTTAGCTGGGGCTATTTTAAACTTTTTATTTTATACTGGAGTATAGGAGAAGGCAATGGCACCCCACTCCAGTACTCTTGCCTGGAAAATCCCATCGATGGAGAAGCCTGGTGGGCTGCAGTCCATGGGGTCGCTACAAGTTGGACACGACGGAGTGACTTCACTTTCACTTTTCAATTTTCACTTTCACGCATTGGAGAAGGAAATGGCAACCCACTCCAGTGTTCTTGCCTGGAGAATCCCAGGGATGGGGGAGCCTGGTGGGCTGCCGTCTATGGGGTCACTCAGAGTCGGACAGACTAAAGTGGCTTAGCAGCAGCAGCTAGCTTAAGGTGGACAGTAAAGAGACTCAGCTGTATGTATTGATGTGTATAAGAGACAGTGCCTGGAGAATCCCAGGGATGGGGGAGCCTGGTGGGCTGCCATCTATGGGGTCACACAGAGTCGGACAGACTAAAGTGACTTAGCAGCAGCAGCTAGCTTAAGGTGGACAGTAAAGAGACTCAGCTGTATGTATACATGTATCCGTTCTCCCTGAAACTCCCATCCCATCCAGGCTGCCATATAACATTAAGCAGAGTTCCCTGTGCTGATGATAATTTATAGTAGGTCCTTGTTAATTATCCATTTTAAATTTAACAGTGTGTGCTAGTCAGCTGTTTTGAATGGTGATGTTCATTCTCATTCCTGTTTCTCAATCTTTTATGTGTCAGTATCAAAAAAAAAAAAAAAAAAAGCTGAGCCAAGGGTGGATGTATAAATTCAATTCTCCCAACTTCTCAAAAAATAAACAAACAAACAAACAAACAATAAAAACAACACAACTGCACAAACTCTTTTCCATCACCATAACTAGGAGTCCAACTTTTAGTTACCGCACCTCAAGTTACCACTAACAGGAAGAACAAACATGAAATCCCAGCATACTGTCTCATGTATTCCCTGCTGCAGGCCTCTGTGGCTTATATGGGCCCTTTAGCAAAAGACTACAGAGAAGTAAAATGGGAGATAGCAGGGGGGAAAATTAATCCAATAGAAACCACCCACAGAAAAAGCATAATGGTGTCAGGTCAGACCTCTAACTGTTGTGNACTAACAGGAAGAACAAACATGAAATCCCAGCATACTGTCTCATGTATTCCCTGCTGCAGGCCTCTGTGGCTTATATGGGCCCTTTAGCAAAAGACTACAGAGAAGTAAAATGGGAGATAGCAGGGGGGAAAATTAATCCAATAGAAACCACCCACAGAAAAAGCATAATGGTGTCAGGTCAGACCTCTAACTGTTGTGGGACATAAGTAAAGATACAGTAACTGAGAAGTAACACTGTAGGCAAAGAGGAAGGTTAAGGTAATAGAGAGCCATCCTTGGAAAGTGGCTGCTGGAGGCGAAAGTAAACAAGATGGGGAAGTTTGGACAGAAGAGAATCAAAACAGGAATGACACACCACATTCCTTCCGCATTGCCCCAACCTCCAAAATATAATACTTGGAAAAAAAAAAAAAAATCGCTCCTTGTTACACTGCTATAAGAAGCTATTTGTTCTTTCTCATAAACACTCCAAACTGCTGGCTCTGTCCGCAAAAATGCAGAAGAATGTTTCCATCTTCTTTTTAAGACTGCTACAAAAATAACACAGAATGGGAATAGTCCAGACATTCAGGTGATTAAAGACTCAACTTCACCAGAACAAATGGCCAAAGAGAAAGAAAATGAAATGCAACACTTTAGACTGAATTTAATATCCCCAAACAAGATGTTGTGGCTTTTGGAGAATGCTTTGATTTGTAAGCCCCAAATCTGAGAACAAAATGGACTAAAATGCAAATGAAACAACTTCGTTAAAGAAAGAAATAGAAGAAAAAGTTAAAATCATATTGGAAATGTAGACTAACATATAAGTTAGCCAAAGAATAAGAGACCAAAAAACCTAAAGAACATAGAAAAAAAAAGCAGAAAGCCTCCAAGAAAATGTGATAAAAGTAGAAGTAAAAAGACACAGGGAGATAGTGGTTGGTTTGAAAGGCAACCACAGAAGGAATAACATTTAAATGGTTGAAGTCCTAAGGAAGAAAAACCAAAAGCTGAACAGAACTAATATTAAACACTATTAAAAGGAAAAAAAGAAAAACTTTGTGTGTGTAAAGGACTTTTTGAAAGTGCTCCACTATTGTAAACTAACCCTTAATAATCAACTCAAAGTCAAACTGTAATAAAGCTACTAAACAAAGAAAGTCCTTAGCACCATCAGGGGAAAAGATTAAGTAAGTTACAAGAAAAGAGAACTAGACTGACATCAGTTCAGTTCAGTTCAGTTCAGTCGCTCAGTCGTGTCCGACTCTTTGCGACCCCATGAATCGCAGCACGCCAGGCCTCTCTGTCCATCACCAACTCCCGGAGTTCACTCAGATTCACGTCCATCAAGTCCGTGATGCCATCCAGCCATCTCATCCTC
>SJYX01008456.1:95134-136770 GCA_006410675.1 Oreotragus oreotragus | reverse complement strand
ATGTCTAAATCAGTGATAATAGGGAAATAGTAGAACAAAATTTGTAGCATCTTTATCATAAAAGTGAAAGAATAGAAAAATTGCAAAGACAAAAGTTAGTAGATACCCTAGTGTAAACCAAAAGAGAACACAAGGGAAGAGATACTACTGATGAAAGCAGTGATTGAAGAGTGTGATAGAAAACTAGATCTAATAAATTTGTGGTAATTTGAAGACATTAACAAAATAGACAAACCTATGGATACCATTGGACTTTCCTGGTGGCTCATATGGGAAAGAATCCACCTGCAATATGGGAGACCTGGGTTCAATCCCTGGGTCAGGAAACTCCCCTGGAGGAGGGCATGGCAACCCGCTCCAGTATTCTTGCCTGGAGAATCCCCATGGACAGAGGAGCCTGGTGGCTATAGTCTATGGAGTTGCAAAGAGTCGGGCATGACAGAGCAACTTAAGCACATGGATACCATAATCAAGAAAAAAAGTAACAAATCACAAATATATAAAATAAGAAATGGCCAGAGTAAGTTAGACAAAATTTTAAAATATCATCAGCCTATTTTGCAAACATCTAAGCAATAAATTTGAAAATGGAAATGAAATAGTTAATTTCCTAGGGCCATAAAAATTTACCAGATTAACCCAATTAAAGATAAAGTGTTTGCTCAAACAAATTTCTCTAGAAGAAACTGAAAAAGTTATCAGGATACCCCTAGAGAGTACCATGTTCAGGTGAGAATTCACAGGGGAATTCTAGTAAACATTGAAGAGCAGATGGTCCCAATGCTTTATGTATTATTCCAGAGCATTGAAAATGAAGGAAAACTTGCTAATATTTTTATGAAGCAAGTAAAGATAGTAAAAAAATTTTTATGAGCCATTATCATCAATGAATATTGATGCAAGAGTTCAAAATAAAATGTGGTGAACAGAATGTAGTGCTACTATAAGAAAGTAATACCCAACGACTTGAGCTTATTTTAGAAATGTGAGGTTAGTTTAATGTTTGGAAGCCTGTTAATATATAACAAATGTTCAGTCATGTCCAACTCTGCAACCCCGTGAACTGTAGCTCAACAGGCTCCTCCGTCCTTGGGATTCTCCAGGCAAGAATACTGGAGTGGGTTGCCATTTCCTTCTCCAGGGGAAATTCCCGACCCAGGGATCGAATCCAGGTCTCCCACATTGCAGGCAGATGCTTTAACCTCTGAGCCACCAGGGAAGCCCAATTTATATCTAAGTGATACGTCCAAGGGAAAAACAATCAAAGTTTTGTCTCCACTGATACTGGAAAAGCTTTCAGCAAATTTCAAAAGCTATTCCTGATAAAATGCACTCAAGCAAATAGAAATTGATGGATGCTTTCTTGGGGGTACAGATTCAAAATTTAAAACATTATATATATATAATGTTTTATATATATATAATTAGGCTCCCACCCTCCTGAATTGTGATGCTCTAGCTGGATTTCCAGTAACATGTATGAGAGAAACAACTATAGTAGGGAATCTGGGTGAAGGTATCTGGGAATTCTTTTTACTAGTCTTGTAAATTTTGTCAAAGCCTGATGAACTTATGTCAAAATAAGATATTTTAAACTGTGTAGAATGAGGTTACTAATGCCTCTTTTCTTTATTAGGACCTAGAACAGATATCTCTAGCTGTCTACTCAATGCCTAGTTCCCCTTTCTTCCAAATTACTTTTCAGGGAGATCTGAAAATACTACAAATAATTTGTAGCCCAATTCTGTCCCCTAACATAAACTTGCAAGGGCAGGGTTTCTGGGAAAAATTTCAGAAAATGACAGGTTTGGCTGACAATACCTTCAGGCCCTTCCATCCTTTCCTCCAGGGAGGCAGCAGTCCCCTTGTCTCCATAAGGAGGAAAGTCACAGGCTGAAAGTGAAGGAACAGGTACGGAAGAAGCCTGAATCCCTAGTGGAGTCAAGGAGTCATTATGGCAGCCAGTTTCTGGATGTTTTGCATGATAATTCATCTTACTTACTTAGGCCATAGTTGATTGGGTTTACTATTTCTTGCATGAATTAAAATTTTTTTTTCATGTAGGTATGACACGGACTTTAAATGAGAAAATTAACATAGTTGAGAACCACCACATGATCTAGAATTAAATCTCAAACTGCATTTCCAAGAGAAGGGCGTTCACACTATTTTGAGAACCACTCCAATGCCTTGAGAAAAGCAGTACAAGGCAATAAACGCAGGGTATGCTCTCATCCTTTTTTTTTTTTTTTTTTTTTTTAAATCAGTTCAACATGATTTGCTGAGAAACTGCTGTCAAAAATGCTGGAAAACAGCGGTGTGCTTCAGTAGTTCACAACGACTTTATAATACCTACTAGGAAGAGAATAGAGATATATGCGCTTTAAGAAATAAAACTCACACATATTATTGGGCTTCCAGGTGGCACAGTGATAAAGAATCCACCTGCCAATGCAGGAGATGCAAGAGATGTGGGTCAGAAAGATCCCCTGAAGAAGAAAATGGCGATTCCAGTATTCTTGCCTGGACAATTCTATGGACAGAGGAGCCTGCATGCTCTCGTCCATAGGATCACAAAGAGTCGGACACAACTGAGCACTCACACACACATGTCATTATGTTAAAGAGGTCAATAAGCAGTATGGATGGCACAAATCCTAGATGAATTCAAAGACTTATACTGGATTAAGTGGAGAGTTCATGGAGGAGGTGGTATCTGAATAAGTCTTGGCAAAACAATAAAACTTGGATCATTGGAATGGATAGTGGGAAACCATTTTTGGCAAAATAAATGCCGTCGACTGATGGGTGGAAATTATAAAGAAAGTGACATTTAGGGACGGTAAGACAGCCAGTTCTTTTTGAATAGAATGTTTTTGACATAATTCTTCAGGAAGATTATAGTCTGATTGAAGTAGAATTTTAAAGTTATCTAATATGTAGGATGAACAGAGGAAGCTTAGAATCGAACAGGATGAGAAATTTAGTAACTTTAATCATAGATGGAAGAGTAAGAATGGGAAAGACAAATTCAAGAGCTATTTTTAAGGAAAAATTCACATGCTTCTGTACCTTATCAGATTTATGGGTGGATCAGAAATTATCCTAAAGTTTCTAATGTAATTGCATATAAAAAATATTAGTGTCATTGACAGAAATTGATTATTAGAAATAGGCCTCTTTCCTTGGAGAGAGGAGTGGAGAAGAGTAAGAAGATACTAATTTACACTTACTGTCAAAGCTAATATTGGGTCTTTTCCCATGAGAACATTTACAAATTTGGTTTAAACTCTTATGTTCTTATTTTTAGTTATTTGAAAGCTATGACTCTAAAATAGAAATTCTGGTTTCAAAAAATACACTATAATGTCTCCATTTGTTATTATTAACAATGAAATAATAACCATTAAAGCTATGAAAATATTTTCCACCATGTTATGGGTTGAAGCAATTTTTCCATTTTTATCTAANTTAGTTATTTGAAAGCTATGACTCTAAAATAGAAATTCTGGTTTCAAAAAATACACTATAATGTCTCCATTTGTTATTATTAACAATGAAATAATAACCATTAAAGCTATGAAAATATTTTCCACCATGTTATGGGTTGAAGCAATTTTTCCATTTTTATCTAAGTCCATTTATCTTACTATCAGCTGTACTTTTAGACTTAAAATATTGTTTTCAACCTGTCTTACTGTAGACATCTTTTAATTATTTATCATACATTCTTTGCTAATCTAACCATAAAGAAATAATTGTATTCAATGCTGTTATAAAGCGGCATTTAAAACAATACTTCTTAAGGTTTTTATTTAAAATTTTTATTCTCATACCATTTAATTGGGTATCCTAGTGTGTATGTAAGGATGAGAAAAATTTATTGTTGCTTTATTGCTTTCTTCCCTTGAGTAGCTTATCTACTCAGAATTATTAGGGTAAGAATTGCTTTTAGATAAATATTTCTTTATTGTCTCTGTCCGTCATAGTTTATAAGAAAATGCAATTTTTGGAGAAATTTCTTCCATCAAAAATATATTCTTTCCTGCTTTGCTACTTCTTTTTCTTGGTGCTTGACATATGGATATTGTATGTAGGCATGCTTATACCTTGGTTAATTTTAATAAACAATATTGCATGATTCTGATAGAACTCTTCCAAATTGTTGTTTGTCCTTTTTAGCTCAAGCAAGTGTTCTTGCACTTTGATTATTACNTTTGCTACTTCTTTTTCTTGGTGCTTGACATATGGATATTGTATGTAGGCATGCTTATACCTTGGTTAATTTTAATAAACAATATTGCATGGTGCTGATAGAACTCTTCCAAATTGTTGTTTGTCCTTTTAGCTCAAGCAAGTGTTCTTGCACTTTGATTATTACTTTTGTTTTTTTCCCCTAGATGTTATCTGTTAACAGAAATAGCAACAAAAGCCTAAAAAATGTTGAGAATGCTACTGGAGTTGATGTATTTCATCTTACCTTTTGTATAACATATTTGCAGTTTACATTTGAGGTAGTAAGCTTGACATATGGATATTGTATGTAGGCATGCTTATACCTTGGTTAATTTTAATAAACAATATTGCATGATTCTGATAGAACTCTTCCAAATTGTTGTTTGTCCTTTTTAGCTCAAGCAAGTGTTCTTGCACTTTGATTATTACTTTTGTTTTTTTTCCCCTAGATGTTATCTGTTAACAGAAATAGCAACAAAACTCTAAAAAACATTGAGAATGCTACTGGAGTTGATGTATTTCATTTTACCTTTTGCATAACATATTTGCAGTTTACATTTGAGGTAGTAGAGATTTTACTATTAATATTATTATCTAGGCATGGTCATTGGTAAACAATATGGTTAATCATAATTATAGACATTTCAGAGGTTTAAAGTAGTTGCTCTCCCTTTCATGGCAATTGTATCTGAATTCTAGATGTTTCATAGGGCTATTTTTGCAAAGAGAATTTATGATATGGAGTAATTTATTTTTTCTGTTGCAGCAAAAAATAAGAGATGTTTTCTTATCATGCAGATACCGTGTTTAATAGTAGTTAGGAGAACACATGGCTTTAGAATAAGTGCTAAATGCAATAGCTTTAGAAAAAAGGACGTATCTGAGAACTAAAAACATTAAAAAACAGAGGTCAAAATAAGATGATTAACAAAGGGAATATGTGGCATGTAATGCTTTGCAGATATATTAAAAAATACCAGTAATATCTAGGCTGACTCTTGATTCTCTCTTCATTTGTTTTTTTTCTCATAATTTCAGTTGTCTCTATGTCTGCATTCTGAGANTTTGCAGATATATTAAAAAATACCAGTAATATCTAGGCTGACTCTTGATTCTCTCTTCATTTGTTTTTTTCTCGTAATTTCAGTTGTCTCTATGTCTGCATTCTGAGAGGTTTGCAGTTTCTCTTCCGCATAACTGATTTTATTTTCAGTAATGTAAAATACACTTTTTATTTCTTTCCCTGCTGATCTTAATTCTCATGTTGCATTTAAATTTTATAGTCATTCTTAATCCTATCCAACTTCCTTCTCATTTCTGCCTCTATCTTGGTTCTAGTTAGTTTTTTGTAATGTTAGGTTCTCTGCTTTTCTTTTATCATCTTGCCTAGAATATATTTCCAGGAGAAAGTTTTTTTCTCTATCAACTGTGTGTCCTCATTTATATTGCAGAATCTCTTTGTAACTCCAGGTTGACTGTTTCTGAAATCCGTAGATGTAAGTATTTAACTGACCAAATGATTTGTTTTACCTTACCCTTTCTGCCTTTTAATCTATGAATTAACAGCCCCACTGAAGTGTTAACCTGATGGAAAGACTTCTGTTCATTAAAAAAAAAAAAAAAAAAAAGGAAAAGTGAAAGTGTTAGTCCTCAATCATATATTATTCTCTGCGAATCCATGGACTGTAGCTTTCAAGGGTCCTCTGTCCATGGAATTCTCCAGACAAGAATACTGGAGTGGGTAGCTATTTCTTTCTCCAGGGGATGTTCATAGCTCCATGACAAATCCCTGGTCCTTTTCCTGGGGTGATTCTGCTAGACTGAGAAGGGATCTTTTCTTCTTCCTGTATTCTGTGTATCTACTGCTATTAGACTATTCATAAGAGGACATACTTGATCCTTTTCTCTTGGTCATGGATGATCTCTAGGCACAGGGAAGAGGACATGGGGTGTGGTAGCTTGAATTGGGATCTTAGTTTCCTGATGGAATTGAACCTGGGCTGTGGTGGTGAGAGGGTCGAATCCTAACCACTAGATCACAAGGGCCAGTGAGCTTGAAACAGGACCTCAGTCTTTGTCTTCTTTGAGGAAAGAATTCAACCAGCAGACAGAAGCTAGTGAAGTTTGGAATGTGTTATTAGAAGCTAAGCCCACGTGAAGGACACAGGTGGGTTCAGAGTAAGCCACACTTTTGGAGTGGCTTAAATTGCTTCCATGGGGGCACTTTTTCCAGATTTTCTCTGCCCAGTCATTTTGCTTATTGTCCATATCTAGTCTGACTCAGGGCTCTTCCTGATGTGCACATGTATCTTTTAGCCAAGATGGATTCCAGCATGAGGGTTACTGGGGAGCCTGCAGGGTATATTATGGGCTATCACCCCCTCCCTTCCCTGGATCCTGAGGATCTTTTCTGTGCATGTGTGGTCGGAGAGGTCTCCTTGATCCGAAGACAAATGTGGCTTCCTTATCTTCCTGTACTCGAGCAGANCAAGATGGATTCCAGCATGAGGGTTACTGGGGAGCCTGCAGGGTATATTATGGGCTATCACCCCCTCCCTTCCCTGGATCCTGAGGATCTTTTCTGTGCATGTGTGGTTGGAGAGGTCTCCTTGATCCGAAGACAAATGTGGCTTCCTTATCTTCCTGTACTCGAGCAGAGCTCTGCTTCTGTCATTATCTGTATCTTGAAGAAACAGGAGACAGGTTCTGGCACCTCAGCCTGGGGTCCTGCTATTTCCTGTCTCATTTCAAACACATGTGATCTCCTAGAAAGCAGTGCTTTCCCAGCTCTCTACTTCTGCCTCTTCCCATCACCAAGCTTTTCCTCAAGATGTAGGGTTCTGCCTACTCCTTCCACAAGCAAAAGAGGTATTACATTCACTGGACCTTCATTAAGTCAGGTGTTCATCAAGTAGGTACAGTAAAGAAAGCACTGATGAGAGGAGTAAGGGTGAGAAATGCTTTTGTCTGACTCAAGCTGTTTTGAGCAGTAGTTAGGTCACTCCTTATTTTATATCAGTGAAGTCCTGCATCTCTGAAGTAAGGGTCTGCCATTCTGTTAGGTGCAAATTTTCCATGTCTTTTTTCTCACTCTGCTGATTCAGATAGGTTCTCTCCCTTTCTTAGAGTTCCTCTGGATGTGTTGCAAGCAGCTGTTTAATATTACCTGTGCTGCTCTACTTTGCACCTCTCAGGCGTCTATGAATATTTGAATAAGTAGATGAAGAAACGAAAGCAAAATTCCTCTTCTCTGCATTTTTAAATCAAGAAATCTCAAATTTCCTTTATTTTGACAGGGCATTCCTGGTATCAGGAAGTTACTAGTTCACCAGTAACTGGGTTCATCTACTTTGGGCCATGATTCCATGACACAAGTCTTTTCATTGAAGCAGGACAATGTGAAACCCTCAGAAAATGTATGGAGGCAGCAGGCACTGTACTCAGGATTTGGTCCCATGACACACATACCGTATATCATATGTGGATAACTACCAAAAATCCATAAAACTCTTCAATACACAGTGGGTCCAAGCAATTGTTTAGATTTTTTTATTTTGTAGAAATAGGTTCATTAGAAGGAGAATTTTAGTTTATTGTTAGAATAATGGATGTAAAAATTAGCTTCAGGGATCAGAAATGGACTTAATGACATACCAACTTAAAAAAATGGCATATAAAAAACTTTGATGTGTTTAAAAGAAATAAATGCTGATACTTACTGTGAATCCATATATGTAAACCATATAGGACAGAATCAGAAGGTGCTGGAGATCATGACTACACTGAGCACAGACTTAACATAACTTTCCAGAAAAAAGCAATGGCAGAAGTTTGCTTTAATAAACACAGAATGCTGGTGTTGGAAAAGATCTGATAGTTCATCTGCTTCTTTATCTTACAAAGGAAGAAACTGAAACCAGGCAGGTAAGGTGACTTGAGATCCAATATGAGTTTAAGGACTCATTCTGAGCCCAAACCCCAGTTCTCCTGTGTCCTAGTCCAAACCCTACCATTTCTCCACACTTGTATAAGGAACGGCGGTGGTTAAGGAGATACCCCTCATCCAAGGTAAGAAGCAGTGGCTGTGCTTTGCTGGAGCAGCTGTGAAGAGATACCCCAAGCCCAAGGTAAAAGAAACCCAAGTAAGATGGTAGGTGTTGCAAGAGGGCATCAGAGGGCAGACACACTGAAACCATAATCACAAAAAACTAGTCAATCTAATCACAGTAGGACCATAGCCTTGTCTAACTCAATGAAACCAAGCCATGCCTGTGGGGCAACCCAAGATGGGTGGGTCATGATGGAGAGGTCTGACAGAATGTGGTCCACAGGAGAAGGGAATGGCAAGCCACATCAGTATTCTTGCCTTGAGAACCCCATGAACAGTATGAAAAGGCAAATGATAAGATACCAAAAGAGGAACTCCCCAGGTCATTATGTGCCCAATATGCTACTGGAGATCAGTGGAGAAATAACTCCAGAAAGAATGAAGGGATGGATCCAAAGCAAAAACAATACCCAGCTGTGGATGTGACTGGTGATAGAAGCAAGATCTGATGCTGTAAAAAGCAATATTGCATAGGAACCTGGAATGTCAGGTTCATGAGTCAAGGCAAATTGGAAGTGGTCAAACAAGAGATGGCAAGGGTGAACGTCGACATTCTAGGAATCAGCGAACTAAAATGGACTGGAATGGGTGAATTTAACTCAGATGACCATTATATCTACTACTGCGGGCAGGAATCCCTCAGAAGAAATGGAGTAGCCATCATGGTCAACAAAAGAGTCCGAAATGCAGTACTTGGATGCAATCTCAAAAACGACAGAATGATCTCTGTTCGTTTCCAAGGCAAACCATTCAATATCACAGTTATCCAAGTCTATGCCCCAACCAGTAATGCTGAAGAAGCTGAAGTTGAACGGTTTTATGAAGACCTACAAGACCTTGTAGAACTAACACCCAAAAAAGATGTCCTTTTCATTATAGGGGACTGGAATGCTAAAGTAGGAAGTCAAGAAACACCTGGAGTAACAGGCAAATTTGGCCTTGGAATGCGGAATGAAGCAGGGCAAAGACTAATAGAGTTTTGCCAAGAAAATGCACTGGTCATAGCAAACACCCTCTTCCAGCAACACAAGAGAAGACTCTACACATGGACATCACCAGATGGTCAACACCGAAATCAGATTGATTATATTCTTTGCAGCCAAAGATGGAGAAGCTCTATACAGTCAACAAAAACAAGACCAGGAGCTGACTGTGGCTCAGATCATGAACTCCTTATTTCCAAATTCAGACTTAAATTGAAGAAAGTAGGGAAAACCGCTAGACCATTCAGGTATGACCTAAATCAAATCCCTTATGATTATACAGTGGAAGTGAGAAATAGATTTAAGGGCCTAGATCTGATAGACAGAGTTCCTGATGAACTATGGAATGAGGTTCGTGACATTGTACAGGAGACAGGGATCAAGACCATCCCCATGGAAAAGAAATGCAAAAAAGCAAAATGGCTGTCTGGAGAAGCCTTACAAATAGCACTGAAAAGAAGAGAGGCGAAAAGCAAAGGAGAAAAGAAAAGATATAAGCATCTGAATGCAGAGTTCCAAAGAATAGCAAGAAGAGATAAGAAAGCCTTCTTCAGCAATCAATGCAAAGAGATAGAGGAAAACAACAGAATGGGAAAGACTAGAGATCTCTTCAAGAGAATTGGAGATACCAAGGGAACATTTCATGCAAAGATGGGCTCGATAAAGGATAGAAATGGTATGGACCTAACAGAAGCAGAAGATATTAAGAAGAGGTGGCAAGAATACACAGAAGAACTGTACAGAAAAGATCTTCACGACCCAGATAATCATGAGGATGTGATCACTAATCTAGAGCCAGACATCTTGGAATGTGAAGTCAAGTGGGCCTTAGAAAGCATCACTAAGAACAAAGCTAGTGGAGGTGATGGAATTCCAGTTGAGCTGTTTCAAATCCTGGAAGATGATGCTGTGAAAGTGCTGCACTCAATATGCCAGCAAATTTGGAAAACTCAGCAGTGGCCACAGGACTGGAAAAGGTCAGTTTTCATTCCAATTCCAAAGAAAGGCAATGCCAAAGAATGCTCAAACTACCGCACAATTGCACTCATCTCACACGCTAGTAAAGTAATGCTCAAAATTCTCCAAGCCAGGCTTCAGCAATATGTGAACCGTGAACTCCCTGATGTTCAAGCTGGTTTTAGAACAGGCAGAGGAACCAGAGATCAAATTGCCAACATCCGCTGGATCATGGAAAAAGCAAGAGAGTTCCAGAAAAACATCTATTTCTGCTTTATTGACTATGCCAAAGCCTTTGACTGTGTGGATCACAATAAACTGTGGAAAATTCTGAAAGAGATGGGAATACCAGACCACCTAACCTGCCTCTTGAGAAATCTGTATGCAGGTCAGGAAGCAACAGTTAGAACTGGACATGGAACAACAGACTGGTTCCAAATAGGAAAAGGAGTACGTCAAGGCTGTATATTGTCTCCCTGCTTATTTAACTTATATGCAGAGTACATCATGAGAAACGCTGGACTGGAAGAAACACAAGCTGGAATCAAGATTGCCGGGAGAAATATCAATAACCTCAGATATGCTGATGACACCACCCTTATGGCAGAAAGTGAGGAGGAGCTAAAAAGCCTCTTGATGAAAGTGAAGGAGGAGAGCGAAAAAGTTGGCTTAAAGCTCAACATTCAGAAAACGAAGATCATGGCATCCGGTCCCATCACTTCATGGGAAATAGATGGGGAAACAGTGGAAACAGTGTCAGACTTTATTTTTTGGGGCTCCAAAATCACTGCAGATGGTGACTGCAGCCATGAAATTAAAAGACGCTTACTCCTTGGAAGAAAAGTTATGACCAACCTGGATAGTATATTCAAAAGCAGAGACATTACTTTGCCGACTAAGGTCCGCCTAGTCAAGGCTATGGTTTTTCCTGTGGTCATGTATGGATGTGAAAGTTGGACTGTGAAGAAAGCTGAGCGCCGAAGAATTGATGCTTTTGAACTGTGGTGTTGGAGAAGACTCTTGAGAGTCCCTTGGACTGCAAGGAGATCCAACCAGTCCATTCTGAAGGAGATCAGCCCTGGGATTTCTTTGGAAGGAATGATGCTAAAGCTGAAACTCCAGTACTTTGGCCACCTCATGCTAAGAGTTGACTCTTTGGAAAAAATGCTGATGCTGGGAGGGATTGGGGGCAGGAGGAGAAGGGGATGACAGAGGATGAGATGGCTGGATGGCATGAGTCTGAGTGAACTCCGGGAGTTGGTGATGGACAGGGAGGCCTGGCGTGCTGCGATTCATCGGGTTGCAAAGAGTCGGACACGACTGAGCGACTGAAGTGTATAACGAAAATCCCTTTTGGGAAAGACAACAAAAAATTGCCTTGAATATTTCAGTAAAAGTTCAATTGCTCAGTTGTGTCTGACTCTTTGTGGTCCCATGGACTGCAGCATGCCAGGCCTCCCTGTCCATCACCAACACCCAGATCTTGCTCAAACTCATGCCCATCAAGTCGGTGATGCCATCCAACCATCTCATCCTCTGTCATCCCCTTCTCCTCCTGCCTTCAATCTTTCCCAGCATCAGGGTCTTTTCCAATGAGTCAATTCTTCACATCAGGTGGCCAAAGTATAGGAGCTTCAGCTTTAGCATCAGTCCTTCCAATGAATATTCAGGACTGATTTCCTTTAAGATGGACATTATTTGAAAAAGTAAAAAATCTGACAGTTGAGGGAAAGAAAAATTCCTTAAGGTTTTGAAGCAGAAATGAATAAAAGACAAAAAGGAGAAATTTGGTTCTTTCCTTACTTTTTGAATCTCTTTTGTTTATAATAAAATGGAGAATTTTTTTAAAAGCTGAATTTAGCCCCAACTCTGCTCTAGTACCTTTTTTTTCTTTTTCTTTTTAAAAGAGCAATGGTGTAGTCATTGGCATGGCAAATGGCAGTTTCTGTTTTAAACTGTACAGTAGTTTCAGCTCTTGACTGCATCTTCCAACAATTATTTTGGTTTATTATTATTTATTAAATGTATTATTGGAAAGACCATGATGTTGGAAAAGACTGAGGGCAAGGGGTGAAGGGGTGACAGAGGATGAGATGGTTGGATGGCATCATCGACTCAGTGGACATGAGCTTGAGCAAACTCTGGGAGTGTAGGACATGGAAGCCTGGAGTGCTATAGTCCATAGGGTTGTAGAGTCAGACATGACTGAACAACTGAAAAGCAAATGTATTTTTGTAATATTGTTATTTTTGGAAAGTGACAGAAATAAAGGCATTTATTTAAAACTCCTATTCTCTTATTTGGATTTCTTTAAGATCATCGTTTTCATTCTCTTTTCTGAACCAAGTCACTAAGCATCTTGAGCGGATACTCTTGGTTTTATCAGGGTTGATGATAAATCCTCTAAACTTGGTATAAATATCTTGAATTCTTATTTTCTAATAAAATCAGCTGATGGGAAGAGGAAAGGTGGGTTCTACCTTAGTTTATTTGAGAAAGTAAAATACTTGTCCTAACTAGTTTAGAAAGGAAGAAGAGAGACTGACTCCTGGCCCATTAATATGCTTTTGAATTCATCAATTGTATAATTCAAAAGAGTGGAAGCTTTGGAAAGAATTCTGAATGAAGATGCTCCCTCCCAAGTCCTCTCTCTTCTTCCAGAAAGGACAGTGGATGCTGAGCCTCAGAACATGGAACAATCATGTTCTGGGAAGGATGAACAGGTGCTAGAGTCTCTCAGGAAGCCCACAGACTTGAAGCTCTTGTTGAGATTAAATTCAAGTCCAAGACTGGCAGAGTTCCAGTCTGTTAGCCTATAGTATCTAAAAAGAATTTACTTGAAGAGGAAAGGATCTCTTCCTTTAGGTTATTTTCCTGTGAGCTAAGAGACCCTGGGTACCATTTCTGTTTTTGTATGAACTTGGGCAAGTTAATGAACCTCTCTGGTACTGTGTTTTCATCTGACAAATGAGTTAACAGTGTTGTTCTACCTTCTTTATGAGGAAAAAAATGAAGTATTGATTGGTAAAAGTGCTTCAAAGAAATAAAAAGACCTGACAAGTATTGTTATTCACTAGTTCATTCTGTTGGAGTCTCTACTTTGTCAAAAAGAATTGACTTCTTTTTTCCATGGGAACCACGTCTGATAGATTTTCTTTAATTCTCTTTTTTTTTCTGTGCATTTAATTTCTGATTCTTGTTTTGTGTGTGTGTGTGTGTGTGTGTGTTTTAATCATATTGGCAAACTGGATTTGGCTAATAAAAGTGAAAAACGGATGTTCTGAATTTAACATTGAAGGAGGAAACAGAATAGTCTCTGTCTTGAAAGCAGGACTCTATCTTGGGCTGGACTGTGGGCTTTGAGCTATATGCCCAGTATCAATGGAAACGATATGAAAACCAGGCCCCCTGGATGGAAGAACTCCAGGGCTCATACCTAGACTCTCCATTGCCTAAAATAATACCCTAATTATCTGTGTAACCAAACAGAATCATAAATTCTATTATGCTTATTGGGGTATGACCACAGGCCTATTGATAATTGTCCACTGTTAACTACCTAGGCTTAAGGCATATGAATCACGGGTTAACTTTGATTGTATCTTTCTCTTCCTTTGTTCAGACTAGTTTCAGGGAATTTGGGGAGGTGGGTTTGGGCACGTACACTTAGAGTATATAAGGTTTTTACAAAAACTGGTTGGGGTCCTTGGGTAAGGGGAGACTCTGCCTTGGGCCCACCGGTGTAATAAGCTGCACTCCACTATCTGCATTGTCCTTCTGAGTGAGTTTGTTTCCGCAACGTGTGGCTACAACACCACCACGTGGATTCGAAAACTGCCCTAACATCTGAAAAAAAAAAAAGAACATTGGTGATTATATTAAACTGAGCATATATGCTCAGTTTGAATATTTCCCATAAATTGTTGTGCTTAATCAAGTTAGATACAAGCTCTTAGCCAATGAAATTGTTGACTGAAAAAAAAAAAAGAAAAACAACCAAGCCACCCCCCTAAAAGTTGAGAATGATGCTTTATTTGGGGATATTATTGAAGATGACTAGGAAAGCAGCCTTTCAGAAAGTTCTGAGGCACTGCTCCAAAGAGGTAAGGTAGGAGTCAAGATTTGTAAGAATTTTTGCTGAAAACAACTTGTAGTTGAAGATCAGAAGGTTACTGCTAATCACAAAAACAAGATATCTCAAATTAATGATTTTAGTGCTGTTCTATGTCTGGGAAGATGCAAGAGACTGGGCTCCTTGACATGCTGCCTTTGATATGCATCATAGCTACCTAGGGCCAGGATCCTGTTTTGCTCCATTCTGAATTCCCCTCAGGTTGCTCCATTTTGGGGGCAGCTGCAGTGGCCAATGGCCTGCTGGTGGGCATAATACATTGTTTACCAGAATGGCAGGCAACATTTTTGTTTACTGAAATGGCAGGCAACTTTGTCCTTTGCCGACAGAATAAATGCTGCATTTCAAGGGTCTTCCACAAAGGAATTTTTGGAAGTACTCTCTCCTTGCCTTGTTCTTGTGTGCGGGAGTCCTTTAATCAACATTATTGTGAGAGTATGTGGTGAGAGGTGGGTCCAGAGCAACCTTGGTTATCGCTGATGACCCCTTTCTTAGAGACAAATGAATGAGTCGGAGACTGGGAGCCCTGAGCAGGGAGAGGGGAAGAGGAGGGCTCTCTGAGTGCCCAGTGAGAAACGGAGTAGGGGAATCACACACCGATCACCACGGGCAAGACTCAGAAAGAAGATTGGGGGCTTTATAGTGTGGGGAAACTAGAAGGAATTTCTTCCAGTGCTAAATATTTCAGGGCTCTTGCGTTTTTTTGTGTAGAATTGGGCCCATGAAAGCCAAATGAGGTGATGTGAGGCCTCTAATCTTGTCAAAGAAAATGCAATGAGGGAACTGAGTTACATGATTTATTCATCTGCAGTCTCTTCTCTGGCACCCAGAAGAGCATTAGAACTCCAGACGGCAGGTTGAGCTCCTTTGGAAACGCTAATAGACACATAGGAAGTTAAAATTCGAGTCAGGGGCTCAGATTATTTTAATTCCAAGTTCTTGAATATCCGGAGGCAAAATAAACTCGAGGGGTAAAAAGAGATGGGTTTTCATGTGTTTCTCCAGTGATTACTGTATCAGGTCATATCACAGTCTCTGGTGACAGCATCCTGGGAAGGCTCAGTGGGAAAAGAACCAGCTTGTGAGTTTTATCACCAAAAACAGGGGCTAAATTGAAAGGCAGTCTCTTTTGCTTTCCAAGAAAGACAATACACTTAAATTAACGTGTGACCTCTCTCTTCCTGTTTATCAGCTGTCAAGGACCAGTTTTGCCTTACTCAGGGCTCACTTCAGTAGTCTGTAATTACCAATCTTGTTTTCCCCTCTCTTTTTTTCAATCTAGTTAGGGTTTCCAATCATTTTAAGACAAGGTCTCTGTCAGCTGGGTACAGGATCTTCCCAATAAGCACAGAGATTAAATTTCCCAGGTTTTAGTTTGCCAACCTGTTAAGTGGTAAGTAGTTTTGTCCTCTTTTATTTGATCAGCAGTGTGAACCCCTGCAGACTGCAAATATATTTTGTCTGCAGGGAATCTGTGTCGTTGAATGGGAAAGAACACTGACCTAGTAGTGAGGACTTGAATCTTACCATCAGTTCTTGGATCTACTTATGAGTTAGTTTACCTGTTTGAAATTTAGTTTCTCATCTTTAAAACGAGAATGATAATGAAAAAATAATAGATGGTCTTCACAGTTTATGTGTATTAATCTATGTTACATATATTAACACAACTCTGTGAAGTAGGTACTATTTTTTTTTAAATCATTTTCTCTCTGTCTCAGGTGAGAAAACTAAGTCAAAGATAGTTGTAACTTATCCCCAATCTGAATCCAGGTGGACTGATGCTTAGTGAAGTTGAAGGACATGTTAAGGCATTCTTGGTCACCAAGATGGGGATCAAATGATTGTATCTAGTCCAATCATGAAGGATGTCATGGAGTTGTTCTCCCATCTGTGCAGCGTGGCATTTGTTATCCTAGGATACATTGTGGCCACTAATTCAGGTCCTGTTGAGTTTTGGATTTGTAAAAATGATCCTTTGCTCAAATTCTAATTTATACTTGACTGAGAATACCAGGATGCTTTTTTCATACCAAATCTAACATTAACTCTGGGCAAAGACACGAAGTGGCTTCCCTGGTAGCTCAGACAGTAAAGAATCTGCCTGCTCACTGTTTACAATAGCTAGGACATGGAAGCAACCTAGATATCCATTGGCAGATGAATGGATAAGAAAGCTGTGGTACATATACACAATGGACTATTACTCAGCCATTAAAAAGAATGCATTTGAATCAGTTCTAATGAGGTGGATGAAACTGGAGCTTATTATACAGAGTGAAGTAAGCCAGAAAGAAAAATACCAGTACAGTATAATAACACATATATATGGAATTTAGAAAGATGGTAGCAATGACCCTGTATGCAAGACAGCGAAAGAGACATGGATGTAAAGAACAGTCTTTTGGACTCTGTGGGAGAAGGTGAGGGTGGGATGATTTGAGAGACTAGCATTGAAACATGTATATTATCATATATGAAACAGATTGCCAGTCCAGGTTTGATGCATGAGACAGGGTGCTCAGGGCTCACCATGCACTGGGATGACCCTGAGGGATATGGAGGGAGGAGGGAGGGGGCTTCAGGATGGGGGCACATGTACACCCATGGCTGATTCATGTGAATGCATGGCAAAAACCACTACAATATTATAAAGTAATTAGCCTCCAATTAAAATAAATTAGTTTAATAATAATAAAAAAGAATCTACCTGCCAGTGCAGGAGATGAAAGAGATGAGAGTTCAGTCCCTAGGTTGGGAAGGTCCCCTGGAGAAGGGGCTGGAAACTTACTCCAGTATTCTTACCTGGAGAATCCCATGGATGGAGGAGAATGGTGGGCTACAGTCCATGGGGTCACAAAGAGTCAGACATGACTGAGCAACTAACAATTTAACTTTCACTTTTTTCAAAGACACTTCCCTTTACTATGTCACGTTCAACATCTTTCCTTTAATGCCTAACTCTCTATATTTTTTATGGGGCTTTATTATGCTTCTTTATATAAAATGATTATATTTTAAGTTTCCAATTTGATAAATTTTGACTGATATGTACACCCATAAAACTATCACTGTAATCAAGATAATGAAAATATTCATATCCCCCCAAAGTTGTCACATACACTTTTAACCTCAATACCTATTACCATCCCTGAACAAACCTGATCTGCTGTCTTTTTAGATTGGCTTGCACATTGTGTTTTATGAGCGGAGTCACACTGCATGTATTATTCTTTTCTCTGAGTGCTTCTTCCCATCCCCTGCATGATTATTTTGAGGTTCATCCTGGCTGTTGGGTGTGATGTTTGTTCTTTTCTGTTGCTAAAATGTTTTTCATTGTATGATTATATCATAGTTTGCTTATCTGTTCACTTGTTGATGGACATTGACATTGCTTACTGTTTTTTGTTATTATAAATAAGGAATGAATATTCATGAACAAGACTTTCCCCAGATTTATGGAGGCAAAATTGACAAAACTGTAACATATTTAAAGTGTTCAGTGTGATAATATCCACATGTACACTGTGAAAGAATTTCCACAATCAAAATTAATTAACATACCCATCAACTCAAAGTTACCTTTTTTTCCCCTTAGTGAAATCACTTAAGATCACAAGGAAATTTCAAGTATATTATACAGTATGATTATTATAGCCACTATACTATACATAAGGGACTCAGAATTTATTCATCTTATAATTAAATATTTGATATCATTTTGCCAAACTCTCCCAATTTCTCCCATCCCCAGCCTCTTGAGACCACCATGCTATTGTTTTTATGAGTTAACCTTTTTTTAGGATTCGACATATGAGAGATATTAGGCAGTCTTTCTCTTTCTGTCTGGTTTATTTAGGTTAACATTATGCCCTCCAGTTTTATCCATGCTGTTGCAAATGGCAAAATTTCTTTCTTTTTTAAGACCAAATAATATTTTGCTGTATACAAATACTACAATTATCTCTTCATCTATTGATAGATATTTAGGTTGTTACCACATCTTGGCTATTTATGAACAATGCTGCATTAAAATGGGAGTATATGGGAGTTATTTCTTCTAGATAGTTATTTCTTTTCCTTTGGATATATATGCAGAAGTGGGATTGCTAAATCTTATAATAGTTAGTTTAATATTTTGAGGAACCTCCATATTGTTTCCCCCAGAGGTTATACCGATTTATATTCCCACCAACAGCATACTAGGGTTCCATTTTCTCCATTTACCTTATCAGCCTTTGTTTTTAAAATGTCCTCAGTGGTATAAGTTTTGATTTGCATTTCCTTGATGATTAGTGAGGTTGAACATATTTTCATTTATCTGTTAGTCATCTGTGAATCTTCTCTGGAAGAAATGTCTACTTAAATATTTTGTACATTTTCAAGTTGGGTTATTTGTGGGGTATTGTTTTGGCTTTTTGATTTATACTATTGAACTGTTCGAGTACTTGGATTCTAACCCTTTACCAAATATATAGTTTTGGCTCAGATGTTAGTAAATCCACCAGCAATGTGGGAAACCTGGGTTCGATTCCTGGGTTGGAAAGATCTCCTGGAGAACTGAATGGCTACCCACTCCAGCATTCTTGCCTGGAGAATTCCATGGACAGAGGAGATTGGCAGGCTACAGTCCATGGGTTTGTAAAGAGTTGAACATGACCAAGTGACTTTCACCTTCACTTGTAATAGTTTATCCCATTCTGTAGGTTACCTTTCAATTTTGTTAATTGTTTCCTTTGCTGTGCAGAAGCTTTTTAGTTGGGTATAGTCCTACTTATTTTTGCTTTTGTTGCTTGTGCTTTTTTGTGACAAATCCAAAAAATCATTGCCAAGGCCATTGTCAAGGGATTACCTCCTGTGTGTTTTTCTAGACTTTTAAGGTTTAAGGTCTTATGTTTTATTCCTCAATCTATTTTGAGTTGATTTTTGAGTATGGTGTGAGATAAGGGTCCAATTTCCCCTTTTTGCATGTGGCTGTCTAGTTTTCTCAGTACCATTTATTGAAGAGAGTCTTCTTTCTTCCTGTATATTCTTGACACATTTGTTATAAATTAATTGACTATATATACATGGGTTTATCTTCTGGGTTCTCTTTTCTGTTTCAGCGATCTATGTGGCTTCTTTTATTCCAATACCATATTGATTTAATTACCATAACTTCATAAATAGTTGAAATCAAGAAGCTTGATGCCCCCAAATTTATACTGCTTGCTCAAGATTTATTAAGCTATTCAGTTTCTTTTGTGGTTCATAAGAATTTTAGAATTATTTCCTCTATGGGAAAAATGCCATTGAAAATTTGATAAAGATTGCATTGAATCAGTAGATAACTTTGGGTATTTGGAACAGTTTTGCAATATTGATTATTCCAGTCCATGAACACAAAATAGCATCTCTTTGTGTTTCCTTCAATTTCTTTCATAAGAGGTCTTATAGGTTTCAAATAGTGTAGAAATCTTTTACTTCCTTGGTTAAATTTATTCCTAAGTATTTTCCTTTTTGATGATATTATATATGTTTTTTCCATAATTTCTTTTTCAGAGAGTTGGTTGTTAGTATATAGAAATGCAACTGATTTTTGCATGTTGACTTTGTTCCTGCAACTTTACCGAGTTCATTTATTAGCTCTAACACTTTTTTTGGGTAGAGAATTTAGTTTATATATAAATATATATATATTCTTATATATACATAGGTATTCTTATGCACATACACACACACACATATATATCTATGTATGCATGTCATCTGCAGACAGAGGAAATTTTTGACTTGGATGCCTGACTTTTCCTTTCCTGATTGGTTTGGATAGGACTTCCCGTACTATGTTGAAAAGAAGTGGCAAAAGTAGGTATTCTGGTCTTTTTCCTGATCTTAGAGGGAAAGTCGGAGAAGGCAATGGCAACCCACAACAGTACTCTTGTCTGGAGAGTCCCATAGACGGAGGAGCCTGGTAGGCTACGGTCCATGGGGTCGCTAAGGGTTGGACACGACTGAGCGACTTCGCTTTCACTTTTCACTTTCATGCATTGGAGAGGGAAACGGCAACCCGCTCTGGTGTTCTTGCCTGGAGAATCCCAGGGATGGAGGAGCCTGTTGGGCTGCCATCTGTGGGGTCGCACAGAGTCGGACACTACTGATGCAACTTAGCAGCAGCAGCAGCAGCAGAGGGAAAGTATTTACCTTTTCACTATTGAGTATGATGTTCTCTGTGATCTTGTCATATGTGGCTTTTATTATGTTGAGGTATATCCCTTCTAGATCCCTTTTGTTGAGAGTTTTTGTCATGAACTGTCAAATTTTGTTGAGTACTATCTCTGCAATTGAGATAATTGTACAATTTTTATCCTTCATTTTGTTACTGTGATGTAGCAAGACTTCCCAGGTGGCTCAGTGGTAAAGATTCTGCCTGCTAATGCAGGAGACACAGGAGACATGGGTTCGCTCCCTCGGTCGGGAATATCCCCTGGAGGAAGGCGTAGAAACCCACTCCAGTATTCCTGCCTGGGAAATCCCATGGACGGAGGAGCCTGGTGGGTTACAGTCCATAGGATAGTAAAGAGTCAAACACGACTGAGCAACTAAGCACGCATAGCAAGATTACTGATTTGTGTATGTTGAACCATCCTAGCATCCAAGGACTACATTTGATCATGGTATATGATTCTTTTAATATTCTGTTGAATTGGGTTTGCTAATATTTTGGTAAGAATTTTTGTTTCTCAGTTCATGATCAATATTGTAATGGAACTTTCTTTTCTTGTAATGTTCTTATTTGACTCTTGTGTCAGGGTAGTGCTGACCTCCTAAAATGAGGTTGAGAGTGTTCTCTCCTCTTCAGTTTTATGGAAGAGTTTGAGAAGGATTGGGGTTCATTCTTCTTTAAATGTTTGGAAGAAATCATTAGTGAAACTATCTGGTCCTGAACTTTTCTTAATTGGGAGGTTTTGGAGTAGTGATCCAATGAAAAAAGAGTCTCATTATTGATTTTCTGTTTCTTTATGATGTATTCTTGATAGGTTGCATGTTCCTAGGAATTAATCCATTTCTTCTGGATTTTTAAACAGTCCCATTTTCTCTGAGTCTCTGATAATAATTCATAGAAATAATATTCCCCAAGGTACAGATTGTTTTATTTTCTTCATCATTCTTAATTATAATAATTTCAAAGAGGTATTTTTCTGCCTTAAATTTAGAAATTGTCAAGGTATGGTGCTATCATCTATATTGTATACTCTAATCTACAGACTGTAGGTGATATCAATGAGCTAAAACTCAATAAAATAGTGAAAGAAATTCTAAAACTGTTTTAAGTCTCACAAGGCAAGGTTAACGGAAAGAGAGAGACATAAAGAAGACATGCTGATTGAATGAAAGTGGAAGTGAAAGTCACTCAGTCATGTCCAACTCTTTGCCACCCCATATAGTCCATGGAATTCTCTAGGCTAACACAGAGCAGCATTAATTACATCTATTATTTTGTGCATCATATTCCCAGTACGTATATAGTCAATGGAATTCTCCAGGCCAGAGTACTGGAGTGAGTAGCCTTTCCCTTCTCCAGGGGATCTTCCCAACCCAGGAATCGAACCCAGGTCCCCCACATTGCAGGCAGATTCTTTATCAGCTGAGCCACAGGGGAAGTCTGCTGATTGAGTGGGAAGAAATTATTTTCCAATGAATTCTACTTTCTTCATGCCTCATTCTTGATAGGAATTTTAGTATTTAGAAGTGGAGCGAGGGAGCAGGACACAGTACAGGGCCTGAGCAGGGATGCTNCAGATTCTTTATCAGCTGAGCCACAGGGGAAGTCTGCTGATTGAGTGGGAAGAAATTATTTTCCAATGAATTCTACTTTCTTCATGCCTCATTCTTGATAGGAATTTTAGTATTTAGAAGTGGAGCGAGGGAGCAGGACACAGTACAGGGCCTGAGCAGGGATGCTAGTGAGGCAGGACAAAAGCCAGGAGAGTGTGGCCTCCTGGACCCACAGGGAAGATGGTTCACTGACTCAAGTGTGAGAAATAATCAAGCTATTGAGCTTTGAGTGAATGAAGGATGGAAGTGATCACTGGATTTGGTGACATGGGGGCAATAGTCACCTTGTGGTCTCAGGGAGGTGGTGGAGCATTAGAAGCATGTTTGAAAGGGATTAAAAAGAATGAGGTAGTAGGAGGAGGAGAATGCAACTCAGGTAGTTCTTTGGAGATGCTTCACTGCAAATTAGAGCAGAGAGCAGTTATGGTAGCCAGAAGCAGTTGCCCTATACCCTAGTTGCTGTGCTCTGACAGGTGTCATATCAGCAACAATCTCTTAAACTGGATTAGTGTCCTTTTATCTCATGGGATGAAACAAATGAGAAGAGGAGAACACTTGAAAGGTTTTCTAAGTCTACTCACTCCTGGAGACTGTACAAAATTTCAACTTATGTGATTAAACCCTATCCGCAATGAAATCCAGTATTTTTAACTTCATGTAGATAGCTAGTCTCTTTTTAATAGAGTAGTTACAGCAAAGAAAAACATGACCGAGATTATTATTTTAATGTAAATTTTAGTAAATGTTTTAAATTTAAAAATTTTGAAGAAAAGCAGGCTTTTTTTTTTTTTTTCTCCTGAAAAGAAACAATGTCTAGTGGAACAAACATACTCATATTTTAAGCTTGTGGGATAATTTGTCATTTTCATTATTATTCATTAGCAGTTGAGTGACATAACCTTCCCCTTATGAGAAAAGAGCACAGCAGAATCATTTGCATTTTCTTTGATGTCTGCCTTAAAAACCTTTTTTTTTTTTTCTTATTTTTTAAATAGCAATGAGATTCAGGCCAAACTTATTTTTAGTCAGATATGATGTCCTCTATTAAGATATTGCTTGAACCCTTTTTGAGTATTTTGTACCTCAAAGATGAGGGCATTTTAAGAAGACTTTTGATTTCTCTGAGAGCTGGACAGTTGTGTATATGATGCCAGATGTTCCAAGGAGAAGGTTACAGAAAAACAGGAGCAGGAGACACCTAGAAGCTTTCCAGTCACTCTCCAGGTAGATAGTCTAGAAGTTATGGAGGAGAAAGTCATCTACATTTTCTTTGAGGAACAGAGCAGAGTTGTATTTTAATTGTAAATTTCAGTGTTACACATAGTTGCAGACAAAATTTTTTCCTTTGGCTAAATAATTATAATTTTCAAATTTTACTTCAAGAAATATGGTGGACAGAATCTCCTGTATTGGCCTTTTGTAACGACAATATTGTTGACAATGTTTAGCTTGGATTCTGATGTAATCCTCACATCATATATTTTAAATGTGATGTGTTTTGTATGGAAAGATAGCAGTTTCTTTCTTCATTAAACTCTATGTTTGCCTCCAGTGATAGTCATTTTTGTTCATATTCACTCCTTTCATCGATATACTATAGGTATTAAAATTTTTTTTTCAAGATTCTAATTGGTACATATCCCTATGAATTGATAATTTGTTTCTCTTAAATCCTGTCTTTAAAATATTTTAAATATATTTGTAAATAAGTATCTAAACTTGGATTGACTGGAGAAGTGGTGAATAAGATGTAATAAAGACCAATTTATAAAGTTTAAAATTTTTTTTTTTTTTTTTTTTTTTTTTTTCTACTCACTGTACTGGTTAAGGGGTAAGAAGCAGCAGCTCTCCAGCAACCTCTGCCATGTATGAGGATTNTAGATGTGTATAAGAGACAGCCCATAGACGGCAGCCCACCAAGCTCCCCCATCCCTGGGATTCTCCAGGCAAGAATACTGGAGTGGGTTGCCATTTCCTTCTCCAATGCATGAAAGAGAAAAGTGAAAGTGAAGTCGCTCAGTCTGTCCGACTGCTAGCGACCCCATGGACTGCAGCCTACCAGGCTCCTCCGTCCATTGGATTTTCCAGGCAAGAGTACTGGGGTGGGGTGCCATTGCCTTCCCCGTATAAAGTTTAAAATTATTTTTATTAAAACTTTTTTTTTTAAATCAGGAAATGAACTCTCTCTTAATGTTCTAAATAATTTAATTTGTTACTGAAGAACTTCTTTCTTCTTGGCTAAATTTTGAAAACTTTTAACCATCAGCCAATGCAGTAACTTGTTTTGATATTCTGCTCTTAAACACATTTTGTTATTGAATGAGATATTTTTGAAAGCTGGCTTCTCTTGTTTTCTTTTGACTGACTTTTAAGTTGCTTAACTGTAATATGTGTTTTGTCTCACAGTGATTCTCAATAGTATGGTCCCTGAAAAAAAGAGATAATTTTTCTTTGCAAAGAGCCAAATTTTGAAGAGTGCATCTGGAAATTTTCAAATATACATGAAATAGAAAAGAACGATGAATATCTTTTTGCCTATCACTCAGTTTCATCATTTATCAAGATTTTGCCCCATTTGCCCTTTGTTTTCCTTTGTTGAAGTATTTAAAAACAAATGTCACACATTGTGTTGTTTCACTTCTACATACGTAAGTATCCTTCCCTGAAAAATATAGACCACAATCTTACCATAGTTATCATAACTGCTTGATAACTTCTGATAACTTCTACTATCAAATGTCTCCAGTTCTCACTGAAGGTCATCTTACAGTTGGTCTGGTTGAGTCAGGACCCAAACAAGGTACACATATTAATTTAGGTGATCTTTTTTTCTTAAATTTCTTTCAATCTGGTGTAGTCTTATTCCTCCTGCCTTTTTATTTTCTGCAGGTGATGTGTTGCAAAAACTGAGTTCATTCCCTAGAGTATTTTCTTTCTTGGGTTTGCCTGTTGACTTCCTTGTGATGCTGTTTAACTTGCTTTCTTATTCCTCTCTTGCCAGTAAATGAGAGATGTCTACAGGCTTGATTTTATTCTGGTTCACTTGTTTCCCAAAAATACTTCATAGGCAGGGCTATGTGCTTTTTGTTGTGTCCCACCATAAGAGACACACAGCGTCTGATTTTCTGACTTCTAAGGATGCTAAGATTGATCGCTGGTTCAGGTGGTCACACTTGGTCCCTCCATTGTAATGCTCCCCATCCTATCTAATGTCTCTGCCCACTGGTGACTATTGCAAGGGGTTGCACAAGCGTGATTTTCTAGTTCTATTTTTCCTTTCATATCAATCATCTTAAATTCTTCTGTAAAGAATAACTTTTCTCTTGGTTACCCTAACATATAATTTCCTCTAGGAAAGGTAGAATAAATGTTTAATTTTTAAATTGAAAATATTTGTTCCTTTTGCTGCTAACTATTTCCCTGTGGAACCCACAAATGGCCATTAACCAAAGTAATCAGTCTCCCTTTGTCTGCAGACCTGGCCAGTGAACACTTGATTAGTGCATAATGTGGATTCCTGAGTTTAGTAGATTAAATCCAGCCCTCAGAAACCTTTCATAAAAGCTTTCTGAAATTATGCTCAGAAATATGCTCCAAGTCAGATTGCAAAGCTGAAGGCGTGTGGAGATTGCTCAGCCAGTGATGGAAGGTTTGTTTTCAGGTTTTCTTGTGAACATGCTACGTGAAGGGTTGAAAGTCTGTGTCAGTGTCCCTTCATAGTATTGACACATCTTGAAACTGCAGATGTACTTATCGTCTGACTGATATTCTCCCTCACTAGACTGTAATGTCAGAGGACCAACTGGGTGGGTTTGGCCACCCAGTAGAGGAAGATAGAACTTACCTGGTTTTAAGAGATAGAAGTTCAACTCAAACTACAGTTGGCCCTTGAACAAAATGAGGGTTCGGCAGTGCTGACCCTCCATGTAGTCAAAAATCCTGAAAAAGTCTGGCCCTTGAACAAAATGAGGGTTCGGCAGTGCTGACCCTCCATGTAGTCAAAAATCCTGAAAAAGTCTTTTTTTTAGTGGACAGGGGCAGTTCATCTTGCATTGGTAAGTGGTTGACTTAATGTGTGACACAAGGATAAATTGTTTGAAAGGTTATGGGGATAGCTCACAGGGCTGAAGGACAAGTTATAGAACATTCAGCTGCTCTAGGAATTTCAAGCACTTCAGTTGTACTTGAGTGTCTTCAACACACACTCTCTCTCTTTTTTTTTTTAACCTGTAGTTGACAGCTTTGTTCTCTCAAATACTTCCATGTGGTGATGGCCATGGCTATGAGTCACACTAGAATATATATAACATCAGGCTCTGATTGGTCCCTCAAGAAGCTGTGTCTTTATAACACCAGGCTCTGATTGGTCCCTCTGAGATGTGTTCATCTCTGGATCAGTTACTGTTCCCAGGGGAAGTGGGTGCTCTGGTTGGCCTACTTGGGATCAAGTGTCTTGCTCTGTATTCATGAGTGGGGAGAGCAGTAATAGTTTCTGTCATTCAAATGATCAAGTAGAAGTGAAGTAGTTCCCCATAGAAATGGCGGGGGAGGAGGGGGTGCTGTTATTCATAAAATGAAAGATGTGTGCTTTGCAGGTAAAATGGATGTCTACTATACATTTATATCTCCAGCACACAAAAAAGTATATTGCATATAGCAAAATGTTGTAGAAGAACGAATGGAATCAACCTAGATAGCATATTCAAAAGCAGAGACATTACTTTGCCAACAAAGGTCTGTCTAGTCAAGACTATAGAAGAGGAACTAAAAAGCCTCTTGATGAAAGTGAAAGAGGAGAGTGAAAAAGTTGGCTTAAAGCTCAACATTCAGAAAAAGAAGATCATGGCATCTGGTCCCATCACTTCATGGGAAATAGATGGAGAAAACAGTGGAAACAGTATCAGACTTTATTTTTTGGGGCTCCAAAATCACTGCAGATGGTGATTGCAGCCATGAAATTAAAAGACACTTACTCCTTGGAAGAAAAGTTATGACCAACCTAGATGGCATATTCAAAAGCAGAGACATTACTCTGCCAACAAAGGTCTGTCTAGTCAAGGCTATGGTTTTTCCAGTGGTCATGTATGAATGTGAGAGTTGGACTGTGAAGAAGGCTGAGTGCTGAAGAATTGATGCTTTTGAACTGTGGTGTTGGAGAAGACTCTTGAGTCCCTTGAACTGCAAGGAGATCCAACCAGTCCATTCTAAAAGAGATCAGCCCTGGGTGTTCTTTGGAAGGAATGATGCTAAAGCTGAAACTCCAGTACTTTGGCCACCTCATGGGAAGAGTTGACTCATTGGAAAAGACTCTGATGCTGGGAGGGATTGGGGGCGGGAGGAGAAGGGGACGACCGAGGATGAGATGGCTGGATGGCATTACTGACTTGATGGACGTGAGTCTGAGTGAACTTCGAGAAATGGTGATGGACAGGGAGGCCTGGCAATTCATGGGGTCGCAAAGAGTTGGACACGACTGAGCAACTGAACTGAACTGATGAATGCGGACTCTTACACATCACTCGAAGGATATATCCTATAATTGGAGCTAATAGATGACTTAGGGACCCAGAAAATGGCAGTGCAACAAGAGTCTTCAGAGTTTGCCTAGTTTTAAATTTTATCTCAATTCTCAGCTAAGAAAACAAGACCCAGAAGGCCAGAGACTTGACTAAAGTCATAGTGAATCAGTGGCAAAGCCATTACAATTAGTGTAAATTTCAAACATCTGGTATATTTTTATCTCATGGATACCACAAACTGACAAGGTATCTGTTTTCAACTTAGATGCTAGAAAACTTTCAGCCAAATCTGTAGATTGTCAAAGTTTCTACATAAGCAATTTTGGTATACATTTTAAGTCTTATAATCATATTTCATTTTCTTCCCATCCACTTCTAATTCAGGACACCTTGTTTTATTTTATGAATATGTGCAAGCTCCTGACAGCTTTTTAAAAGAGTAAGATGAAGCATAAATAACATTGTGTTCCTTTCAATGTACTCTGAAAAATGCTGAGGATATACTCTCCACACATGGAAGACTTCCCCCTCGCCAAAAAAAAAAAAACATTAAAAAAATGAATGTCTCCCCTCCAAAGTGAGTGTTACCTGGGGAAGGCCTCTTTTTTTAGCCCTGGCTGAGACTTTATTGGGATCAGCTTGCAGCATCCTTCCATACTCCTCACAGTGCTCCTTGTCCTCTGCCCAGGCATAGCCTTCTCTCAGGGACCAGTCCACACCCATCTCCAAGGCCTCCTCCAAGTCTCTGGGTGAGTAACAAGGTGAAGGTCACTTCACAGCCAAGGCAGATCAAAACCTAAGAATGACCACATCTCAAAGGGCCGAGGAAAGCACTACGTTTATTGCCTGTGCCTCAGGCATCGTGTGAGACATAGTTCATGCTATTAGCAATTTTAGTTTTTTGAGGAAAGCAGTTTCATAAATAACTGAATATTAAAGTACTAAATAACACATTGGAGATGATTATAGTTCTTCACATTTTTACAACCCCTCGTACTTTTCAAATTTTATTTACCTCTCTGATTCCGAATTCTATGATGCAGTGATTAAGCAGCCAGAGAAAATCTATAACTATAACAACAATCATTATCTACCACCAACTTTACCATAGTTAACACAAATTTTTCATAGTAACTTATGAAAAATTACAAATAATAAATAAAGCTATCTCAATGTCCTCAGGCAACATAGGTTAAATTTTAAGGTTTATTCCGTCCTACCTTCACAGAAGTACTACCTAGCTTTACTGTATCTGCATTTTGAAGTTGAGGTGTATACACATTAAACCCCTAGAAGGAAAAAGCTCTCATCTTCACCTAAGGTCCAGCCCTCTTTCAAAATATTATCAGGAGCAATTACAATGATCAATGTGCCCTCCCGACAACAGCTTATTTCAAACATTACCTATTAGGACAAAATTCCTATCAAAAATATTTGTAAAGATGCTTGGAATTTATTAGATGTTCCAAGTATGCTTTTCAAAGTGGAACTGCATGTCAGGGACCACATAAAATCATAATATAAGCATCTTCTAAACGTATCATTTTTACTCTAAGTGTTTTTTTGGGGGGTTGTGTTTTGCTTTTTGGTGAACAGGAGGTATATGTAACAGGAAATAGCTAAAACGTTTTAATATTAATGTCTGTACATGTATCTGAATAGAACACAAAATTCACACAAATTTTAAAGATAGAAGATATTAAAGAGGTACACTCACTAAGCACACCCTGCAAAGTGTAAGGTGCACAGCTTTACACCAGATATGACACAGTACACCAATGGCCACTAAAAGGCCACTGCAGGGTAGTCTTACATGGAATTCTCTTCTTTGGAAACACATGAAATCGTAGGTGAAGAGCAAACTAAGGGCTATCACCAAAAAGGAAGGTCACCAATAAATACATCTTCACCGACAAAGGACAGTGGTGTTCAGAATATAACCTCTGAAGCCAAAGGATCCTTGATGTGAATCCTGACTTTACTTACTAGTTTATTTACTATTATCTCTTTAAACCTCAGTTTCCTTTCTTGTAAACCAGGGATAATACTAGCATTATTACCTACACAAAATGATATACACATCCACAACCACACAATGATTTGCACATAAGAAATGCTCAGTAAACATTAATGGATATTATTCTATTTATAACTGTATGTCAAAGGCTGTCACAATGAACATGATTGACCAATGTGTCTAACAAATGTTACAGATCTCATGCTTAAAAAAACAATTCATTACACTTTCTGAAAAGTGACTGAACAATCCCTATCTCCCAAATGTCCTACACTGGAAAGCAATGTGAGGATCAGGAGGTTATTATCTCTCATTCCATATACTGGAAACTTTTGTTCTTACTTGGCATTCATTGGGATGACACCTTTTGACCCCACTCCCACAGGAATGTGGTCAAACATAGCTTGGGCAAGTTGCTCTTTCACAGGCTGAACATCACTTTCATCTAAATTGGTTCTCAGCAACCGGACACCACAGTTAATGTCAAATCCAACACCACCTACAAAATAAGAGAAAAATTAAGTCAAGTATTAGCAAAACCAGGTGGTTAGGCATTGTTACCAGTGGTTACTCACTATGAATAAAGGGTTTAAAAGATAGCCACTCTTAAAGATAACTGTTTAAAAGTAGCTGACAAAGTAGCTAACAACAACATAATTTAAACAAATACTAAAAGTACTCTGTGGGCCAAGGAGGCAAAAATAACCATAAGTAACATTTAGATCAGAGATTAAAATGTGAATTATGTGCTTCTCTTTTTTTCTCGGTCAATCTTATCAGGGGTTCATGAATTCTATTAGTCCTTTCAAAGAACCAACTTTTGACTTTGTTGATCCTTTCCATTGTATATTGTTTCATTAATCTTGCTCTTATTTCCATCTTTCTATCTTTCTTGGGTTTAATTTGTTGTGTTTTTTGTTAACTTTTTGAGATGGATGCTTATATCATTGACACTGTAGCCTTTCTTCTTTTGTAATCTGTGCACTAAAGGCTGTGTATTTCTATTCAAGGATGGTATTAATAGTAACAATTTTTAGACAGGTTATTTTAAAAATTATCATTAGTTAAAATTATTTTGTAGTTTCCATTATGATTTTTTTGACCTATGGGTTATTTAAATGCATACTGCTCAATTTATAAACATATGGGGTTCTCTCCCCCTTGGAGAAGGCAATGGCACCCCACTCCAGTACTCTTGCCTGGAAAATCTCATGGACGGAAGAGCTTGGAAGGCTGCAGTCCATGGGGTCGCTGAGGGTCGGACACGACTGAGCGACTTCACTTTCACTTTTCACTTTCCTGCACTGGAGAAGGAAATGGCAACCCACTCCAGTATTCTTGCCTGGAGAATCCCAGGGACAGGCGAGCCTGGTGGGCTGCCGTCTCTGGGGTCGCACAGAGTCGGACACGACTGAAGTGACTTAGCTTAGCTTAGCTCCCCCTTAGTTTTTATTGTTTATGATTTCTAACTTAACTCCACTGCGGCAGGATACTACTCTTTGTATCAGTGGTTCTTAGGTATGGCCCAGAGATCATTTCATGTCTTTAGGATTAACTGTATAACAATGCTAAGATATTCATTAGCCTCTTAAATGCATTCTCTCTACTGTACAGTGAAGTTTTCCAAAGGCTACATGACATGTGATAACATGTTTG
Source organism: Oreotragus oreotragus (assembly GCA_006410675.1). Lineage (NCBI taxonomy): Eukaryota > Metazoa > Chordata > Mammalia > Artiodactyla > Bovidae > Oreotragus > Oreotragus oreotragus. The sequence continues at coordinate 105,344 of SJYX01008456.1, read as the reverse complement.
CTGTGAGGCATAATGAAACATGGAATGTGTCCTTATGTGTTACTGTTCTAAACTTTTTCAGTTTTAATTTCCAGTAATGTAAACATCAATAAAAGCCTTTGAGACCAACCTTCAATAATTTTAAGAATGTAAAAAGATCTCAAGTCTAAAGTTTGAGAACCGCTACTCTGATTTCAAAGCTTTGAAATTTGAGATCATCTTTGTGGCTCAGTACATGGTTTAGTTTTGGTGAACATTCTATGTGCACTTGAAAAGAATGTGTATTCTACAGTTCTCGGATGCACTATAATGTGAGTGCACGTACAATCACATACATATCTTAGAGGTTAAGGTGTCAAGCCTGTAACAGGGTTATTCGCATCATCTGTGTCCTTAAGGACAAATCTGCCATGATCTCAAAAGAAAAACTACAAGTGCTATAAATATTGGGCGCATGTACTTGCACTTTTTCCTCTGGATCTCAGCCTCACAAATGTTTACCGTCTCAACAGTTTTCTTATGGTTTCAACAGATGTGTTTTGGTTTTGTTTTGAAATTTTTACACAGCTTTTCTCATTATTCTTGGCAGAGGATTGCTCTAAAATGATCCTGTCCACCAAAACTCTCAACATATAATTTGCATTTTCATCTTTTTTTTTCAGACTCTGAGTGCAAAGATACTACTTCTGGTGTGAAGTATTTTCAGTGAAAGCACACCACAGCAGAAAAGCAGTGTATAACTAGAAGTGGATAATAACGACGATAATGAGAGCAGATGCCTATCAAGTACTTCCTAAGTGTCTAGCATTGTACTAAGTATTTTAGCACAGCTTAATGCATTTAATCTTCACAAAAATATTATGTCGTAAGTAGTATCATTAGCTCCAATTTGCCTAAGAGGTAACTGTGACACAAAGAAGATACACTAGCCAGGGAAGTCTTTTGGTTTGTTTTATAGCCAATATCTGAATAATGCCTGGCACAAAGTAGGAGCTCAAATAGTTTTAAATAAATATAGCTTTATTTGATATTTTAATAGTCCCCAAGTGTCTACCATTAATCTTTTCAGTAAATGAAGAACAGAAATGATAGAGCTTGATGAAGCTGACATGCACACACAAAAAGCAGCCAAAATCTATTCTGGAAAGGCTACGATTCTGAGAAGCTACACGCCTGACAGCAGACGTGCACAGCGACCTTACCTGGGGATACCACTGCTTCAGGGTCACTCATATCAAAGGCTGCCATATTTCCAATAGCAAACCCATAACCTGAATGGACATCAGGAAGACCGATGGATCGCTGAAAGAAAATCAGAAAAAGAAGTACAGCTTTCTCTCCCTGGCACTCTGGCTACCTGACAGATCTTACTCTAAAATGGGAATTAAAACCTTCCCCAAATCAAGATTCTGTTTTCATGAAATCTTCTCTATTGGTAGAAATTGGGTATAAAAATTCCTAATCATAAAGCTAGATATGGCAGGAAAGACTTTTTACAAAGTTTGACCACTGGGATTTTCCCACTTGCAGTTCAGCCAAAAGACAAAAAAATCTACAATCTTCCCCACTCCCTCAAGTCCTGACCATTAACTAAGAAAACTGAAAAGAGAAACGCCTCAGTACAACATGATACACTAATTTTAATACTATTACATTTTAAAAATGATGCTTAGACAATGACAAATTGTGGTCATGTCAGGTTGACAGGAGTGAAATGCCAGATTTACAAAGGTCCTCAGTGTTTAAGAAATAAGACAAATGTATCACATCTGATGGAATGAAAACTGTACACCGTCTACATCTGGGGCCTAGGGAAGTATTCTGACTCAGAAAGAACGGAGATCACAACATGATAGGGATATATGCAGACACCTGAACACTTCCTTAAATGTACAAGCCACGTCTCTTCATTTCTTCCCCCAAATGCTGAACATAGTAACCTGCATCAAGACCTCAAAACACGTCTGCTGGATTTAATAACTACCCCTAATGGTGGAATCTGAAATGCAGCCTCGGGTGGGGGGCCCACTTGTACCATCCATTTCTATCCCCAGCATCGCCACCAGCCTCCTTTTCCAATTATATTCTCAGCAGCTATACTGTGCACCTCTCTGCCTTCCCTCAGTCCTAACCCTTATACTTCTTTCCAATCTTCCTCCAGTCATCCTCTTAAATGCGGCCACACTGAAACTTTCACTGGTGGTACACTAATACTAGAATAATGTGTACAACAAGAAACAAGAGAACAAAATCTACTCCAAAGGTTCTCAAACACTTACAGATTCTGGCCAAAGGCAACCAGAAACTGAGATATTACCCAGATTCAATTATTTCTTTAAATTCCAAGGTTATTTCTAGATGTTTGAGGGTCACTGTCTAGATGATACCACTATCAGCTAGGCATGGCCATTCATCTATTCAACAAACTTTTAGACTAAAATAATATATAAGTGATTAAAGCTCTGAATATGGACTCACATGAACAATCCCAGGCAGGGCGGCCACATTGCCAATTTGTTTCATGGCTGGCAGGAAGCCACCAACACCTGAAAACAAAATTTCAATATGAGAAAAGCGAACACATTTGATTTTTGGTAGTTCAGTTCAGTTACTCAGTCGTGTCCGACTGTTTAGGAGACCCCATGAACTGCAGCATGCCAGGCCTCCCTGTCTATCACCAACTCCCGGAGTCCACCCAAACCCATGTCCATCGAGTTGGTGATGCCATCCAGCCATCTCATCCTCTGTCGTCCCCTTCTCCTCCTGCCCCCAATCCCTCCCAGCATCAGAGTCTTTTCCAATGGGTCAACTCTTCGCATGAGGTAGCCAAAGTACTGGAGTTTCAGCTTTAGCTCATTCCTTCCAAAGAAATCCCAGGGCTGATCTCCTTCAGAATGGACTGGTTGGATCTCCTTGCAGTCCAAGGGACTCTTAAGAGTCTTCTCCAACACCACAGTTCAAAAGCATCAATTCTTCGGCGCTCAGCTTTCTTTATAGTCCAACTCTTACATCCATACATGACTACTGGAAAAACAATAGCCTTGACTAGACGGAACTTTGTTGGCANCTTTTTTTTTTTTTAAACACTTTGCTGTAGCCTTCATGAATTATCTAAAGTAATGGTGAATTCTCAAAGTTAAAACTTTATAATGACATAAATAATTTCCTTAGTACTAAAAATAGTGAGTCATCAGGACCTACAAATCTCAGCATATGTTCAAGTGCTGGATCCTTTCATGTTGGTTCTGGTACCCACCACTATTCTGTGCTTCAAAATGAGAGCTGATAAACATAGAGAGTGAACCAAACAAACTTTTATTTTCAAATTTATTCACCAAGTGATGCTTTTTCATTCCAGCAAATAGATATTTCTCTTTTTTTTTCCTGGGAAAATGAAAGGCCATATAGTTTTCAATCATCATTTTCTGATTTTGTAGTATATATATGAGTTAGTGTAGCCTGAGAATTATTACTCCCTGATACCTACTGCTTCAGACTTGACCTAAGTTTATCTATTAATAGGAAGGAATTATGAACCTAAATTCATTCTTCATGTGTGGGTTCATTCAGATCATTTAAAATCATAGGACTCCCTAGGAAGAAAGCAACAATTATCAGCGGCAGAAAAGTATAACATTCTTCTTTTGTTTCCTAAATTAATGAAATCTTTAAGCAACTGAATGCAATCTCTTTTTCTTATTAGTAAATGTGTCATAAAATATTTCAGACAAAAATTGCAGCCTTTTTGCCTTGAGTAATTATTCAATTTTTAAATTGGACTCCTTACAATCACCATAAATACATGAATTTGGAATTATATTAAAAATAAAGTAAATATTTAGATGTGTTTAACATTTCATTCCTGTAACTCTTTTTGATGTGTACTGTCAAAGGGAAGTTCACATTTAAAGGTAACAAAGTACTGAATTTATTGTCCCCTCTCTCCCATTATGGTAAATGTTCATCAAGTTGATAATGAAATCCACAGTAATATCACGTTGCTTTGATGGCTTCAGATGCAGGAGAATTTGGAAGCCAATATGCAGTTCATTTAACTTGTGCCCAAGCCATCTGCTTATCTGCATCACTCAGCCAGCCAGCTTGCTTCTTTTCTCCTAGCGTCTACAGAGCTGATTAACCTGGATGAAGATTCCTGGCAGCCTCAATTCACTTCCTGAATCTTCCACACCATCCAGAATTCCCTGGTGGAGGTTGGCAGGATATTTGGAAAGGCAAAGAGGTTCTTTTGGCTTGAGATGTAGTGTAGATATAAAATGTCAGCTGCTGAACCATTGCTGGGGAGAATGACTTCAGGGTTCAAGGCTTGTTAGAAGTAAGTTTCAAGTTACCAGCCAACTTTAATAAAGAATCACCAAGAAGGGGGATATTTTGGTCATGATAGTCTCATTTCTTTGTTTTATAGCAGTAGGAATGGTGTAGTTCAACTAAATTTAATGTGCCAACAAATTATTTATTAAAGTCACTTGGAGGATAAGACAGGTGACTTTTTCTTTTTCTTCCTTCCTGACCTATATTAGAAATGACCTCCCACTACAAGTCTTATTCTATTGGAGGTGGGGGCTGTACTCTTTAATATGCCCAGGGATATCATTGTATTAAGATCCATTATAGAGGGTCAGCCAGGGCAGCAGTGTTATTTGGGCTAGTGACAGCAAACCTCCTCTAAGGGAACCAGAGAGTATTTGGCCGTCCATTTGTACCATGAATATGGCTCAAGGATCTGTCCTGCCTTTCTCCCTCATGAATGTGGTTTTAGTCACCTTGCCCATTTGACCTTTGACTGTGCAACTGCCAGAAACTGTCCAGTTTGAAGAGTATGAAAACTGATGTTAGAATACAGGAGTTTAAATCAGAGAAGAAAATCCCCTATGCCAACAGTCCATAGGCAGCAGAAACTTTTCTTGCCATATTGCCATGCTGATGCTGAGCATCCAAACCACAGTGCACACCCACCCATCACTGGCTCATCAATCAGAATAATTCATGGCAGTCATATGTTGCCTTGAGTACAGCCCAACAGCATTTTCTTTTTATTATTTGGCATAGGGTTTCTTTAATGGCAATTGTGGAGAAAATGTTTTTCTGATGAAAGTTTCCAATATAAATAAGAAGGAAGACTTTTAAAAAGGCAGATCTAAGAGTACTATATGTAAAAACAGAGGGATGGTTTAATGATAAATGCCCAAACACTTACTGAGGGTGAAGGCATTCCATCAGACATGACAGGCCCCTTCCTCAGACTAAATTGTATGGATTTTGCTGACATTCCTCACACCTCTGACCTGGACTGACCTTCTCAAAACTGGGAAGTCAGTCATGCCTGTCATCGGTGCCTCCCAGCTTTCTTACTTGGCCCTATGTCTGTCTCCCCGGTCTCTCTCATGGGCACCCAGAGCCCTCCCACTGGAGGGCCCCTCAGAGTCTTGTTCCCTTGGCTGCTCTTTTTACTGCAGTGCAGCCCTCTCTCAACCCTCCTCAGTCCTATGCTTTGTCCCAAAAGCACCGCCGAAACTGTACAACTGACTAGCAAGAACCGTGGAGTGTTAGGGATAGAAGTCTACTGATCTATGTCTTTTTCCGAGGACCACAAGAGGCCACTGGTACTGATGCTATGAAAGGGCTCATGAATGGTGGCATATCCCACTTTTCACCCCTCCTTAGTCCAAGATAATTAGGCTGAAAATTTGATGTTGATGTTTGTTAACTATACTCCTTTGCTTCTAAGAGTGTGGTCCACTGACTCGAGGCATTGACCTCACCTGGGAACTTATTAGAACTGAACAACCTCAAGCCTTAACCCAGGCTTACTGAATCAGAATCTGCTTTTTAACCAGAAGCCCCAGATAGTGATTTCTCACATTAATATTTGAGAGAAATCGATCTATTCCATACCAAGTTTCAGTGAAAATAAGTGCTATGTTGTGTCAGGCTTCTGGTGAAAATAGAAAATAAGGATCCTGATGTAGGTAAATGAGTGAAAAGCTTCATTATTGAAACGTGAGTTACTGGGACCCACCCTCAGTTTCTGATTTAGGTCTAGAGGCCCCCTGAGAATTTGTGTTAATAAAAAGTCCCCAGAGTTTCCCTGGTGGCTCAGTGCTAAAGAACCTGCCTGCCAATGCAGGAGTCACAGGTTCGAACCCTGATTCAGGAAGATCCCATATGCCTCAGAGCAAATAAGCCTGTGCACCACAGCTACTGAGCTTGTGCTATGGAGCCTGTGCTCCACAACAAGAGACGCCCCTGCCCTGCAACAAAGAGTAGCCTGCATTTGCTGCAACTAGAAAAAAGCCCATGCAGCAATGAAGACCCAGCACAGCCAAAAATAAATAAACAAAATTATTTAAAAAAATGTTCCCGGCTGATGATGATCCTGCTGGTCCAGAGATAACTCTTTAAGAACCAGTGATGCATAGTGATAGCATTAGAAACAATCTGTGTTGGTTGGAGCCGTGGACAGGAGCTTCATGGCAGGATCTCTGTTACGTCCTTACACATATAACAAGAACATACTTAGAAGCCTTAGCTCAGAGCTTTTAGGGTCGTTTTTACCATTGCCTGTCTGGGTGACCCTGTACAGGTCACACTGCCTCTCTTGACTTCAACTTCTGTATCTGACAAAATAAAGAGTGGATTAGATGCTCTATATCATATCCACAATTTCTAAAATACTATGCTATGTCATTTTTTGTGTGTGTGACTCCTTGAGACCTAACTCAAAGAAGTAATTCTAAGTGGAGGATCTCAGACCCAGGAGATGCAAAGGGGCATAAGCCATGATTAGAGTTAGTTGGGGATTATTTGAGACAATCAGTCATTTCTCTCAAAGTTGGCCAACATTGTGCCTGCAGGCACTCATCTTTCCCAACAATGCATTACCCCCGAACTACTTTCTTTTCTGGGGGACTGCAAAAAATTCAAAGTCCAAATTTTCAGCAGTGTGAACTATCTTGGAACCAAAGGATAGAGCGGTCTCAATATATTTGGAACCCAACTCAATAGTTTTAATCTTTTGGATTTCTACCAAATGGGCAATATGTTTTCTCAGTGAACACACAGCTCTAATTAACAAATGACTGCACTGTTTTCATAGATTGGGTGTTAATGTCTAGGAATAAGTACACTCAGGAATTTGATCTTTCTATTGGTATTTGGGCTGTATTCAAAGCTGAATTTATGTTCTAATGAAATTTTACTTCTGTCGTGTAAGTAAATGGGTCAAGTATCAGGCATGATGATAGTAGCATCTGATCATTGGTGTCAAAGCTCATACATATTTAAGTACCATCCTCATGTTAACCTGAAATGTTACCAGTCCTCTTGTTAACGAGATAACCCTTCAGAGAAAGGAGACCTTAAGGGTCAGTTTATACATCCAGAGTTAGAATTGGGGGTAGAGGTAGACAGTGTTATATCAGAATATGCTGAGGAGCAAGCAGAGACTTATGGATTTGTCATGGTGAGAATCTAGTTACCATAGATGATGCCTCAAACATAAGGAACCACAATAAGAAACAAAAAGGAAACAAAATGTGGAGTCAGTGGTTGTTGAATAGCTTGTAGGAGCATATTGTCACTTGGGTTTCTGATAATTGCTTCTTATATATGTGCCTTGAATTATCTTTCTGCTCTCCTTCTTGGTGCAGTTTCATATGTGAAAGAATTTCTCTGGAGAGGGCTTTAAAAAACTAACTAAAAATATCTTAGAAGATGAAAAAATACTTCAAGTTTCTGAGATTTGGTTTATATTTTAAAACTTAAGTTAAAAAGCATGGAGACCCTGATCTAGCACAAGATATAACATGAGGGCTGGCAGTTACCACCTTGTGAAGTGTGTAGGAAAGTCAGAGTGGGTAATCAAATAGAGTCAGTAACTGAGACAGTCTCACATAGCTCCTGGGACTTCCTTCTTGGCCCTCTCACCAAAACCCTGTTGCTTTGCTTTCCCACTAATAATAACAATTCTCTCTCCTACTTCTGTTTTGTTACTAATATTTCTTTAAAAAAAAAAAAAAAACTTATGTGCTTATTGGTGCCAGGTCTTAGTTGTGGCACACAGGATCTTCAGTCTTCATTAAGGCATGAAGGATCTTTCTTGTACATGCAAACTCTTAGTTGCAACATGTGGGAACTAGTTCCATGACCAGGGATCCAACCCAGGCCCCCTTCATGGTTAACATGTAGTATTAGCCACTGGACCACCAGGGAAGTCCCCCAAATTTCGTAATTTGTAAGGAACTTTCTCATTTTATGTGTGTATACTCCATCATGTATGACTCTTTTGAAACCCCATGGACTGTAGCCTGCCAGCCTCCTCTATCGACGGGATTTCCCAGGCAAGAATACTGGAATGGGTTGCCATTTCTTCCTCCAAGGGATCTCCCTGACCCAGAGATTGAACCCATGTCTCCTGCATTGAGAAGTGGACTCTTTACCAGTGAGCCACCAGGGAAGCTCTCCATTTGTGTTTTGATAATCCCCTATCTTTTCTTACTGTTTGCTCCATATTCATCTTGTATTTTCCCTGCCCTGTACCCAAAATCAGTCTTTCCTTTAAGGATCCCTAATTCCTTTTATTAGAAAACCAGGATCTGAACAATAATCTTTTGATGATTTCAGTCTTAGTTTATACCATTGTTGCTCTAAATATCCCTTGACCTAACTCTTCATACATATCTGTGATTATTCTTTGTGATAAATACCTAGACGTAGGATTGTTGTCTTAAAGGAAATGTTAGGCATTTTAGGCTTTCAAAATGTAAAATTGTATTCTAGAAAGATTGTATCCACTTATATGGCCATGAAGCATACAGAAATTTCTAGTTTTGGATTTTGAACACCCAACTTCATTTCCCTGCCAAGTGAGGTCATCATCATTGCCAGCACACTCATTCACACACATCTCTCACCTCTATCACTGTAGGGACCTTGTAAATAGTCTCCTCCTCTGGTCCCACAAACTCCATTCTTTAGAGAAGAGTCAGAACAATGTTTTAAAAAGACAAAAAATATATATATAGAGAGAGGCTATGTTGTGTGTCTGCTATAAAACCTCTTAAGAGTATACAGAGAATTAATCAATGTGATACACCACATTAACAAATTGAAAGTTAAAAACCATATGATTATTTCAATAGATACAGAGAAAGCCTTTGACAAAATTCAACTTCCATTTATAATAAAAACCTCCCAGAAAGCAGGCATAGAAGGAACATATCTCAACATAATAAAAGCCATAAGTGATAAACTCACAGCAAACATTATCCTCAATGGTGAAAAATTGAAAGCATTTCCCCTATAGTCAGGAAAAAGACAAGAATGCCCACTCTCACCATTACTGTTCAACATAGTTTTGGAAGTTTTAGCCTCAGCAACCAGAGAAGGAAAAGAAATAAAAGGAATACATATTAGAAAAGAAGAAGTAAAACTCTCACTCTTTGCAGATGACATGATCCTCTATATAGAAAACCCTAAAGATTCCACCAAAAAATTACTAGAGCTAATCAATGAATATAGTAAAGTTGCTAGTTATAAAAGTAACACACAGAAATCCCTTGTATTCCTATACACTAACAATGAGAAAACAGAAAGAGAAATTAAGGAAACAATTCCATTCACCAATGCAACAAAAAGAATAAAATACTTAGGAATAAATCTACCTAGAGAAACAATAGACCTATATATAAAAAACTATAAAGTGGTGATGAAAGAAATTAAAGATGACAGAAATAGATGGAGAAATATACCATGTTCATGGATCAGAAGAATCAATATAGTGAAAATGAGTATACTACTCAAAGCAATCTATAGATTCAATGTAATCCCTATCAAGCTACCAGCGGTATTTTTCAGAAAACTAGAACAAATAATTTCACAGTTTGTATGGAAATATAAAAATATCTTAAATAGCCAAAGAAATCCTGAGAAAGAAGAATGGAACTAGAGGACTCAACCTGCCTGCCTTCAGACTATACTACAAAGCAACAGTCAGCATAGATCAATGGAACAAAATAGAAAGCCCAGAGATAAATCCACGCACCTATGGACACCTTATCTTTGACAAAGGAGGCAAGAATATACAATGGAGTAAAGACAATCTCTTTAACAAGTGGTGCTGGGAAAACTGGTCAACCACTTGTAAAAGAATGAAACTAGATCACTTTCTAACACCACACACAAAAATAAACTCAAAATGGATTAAAGATCTAAA
>SJYX01008456.1:82694-92945 GCA_006410675.1 Oreotragus oreotragus | reverse complement strand
ATGTATAGAACAGACTTTTGGACTCTGTGGGAGAGGGAGAGGGTGGGATGATTTGGGAGAATGGCATTGAAACATGTATACTATCATGTAAGAAACAAATTGCCAGTCTAGGTTCGATACAGGATGCTTGGGGCTGGTGCACTGGGATGACCCAGCGAGATGATATGGGGAGGGTGGTGGGAGGGTGGTTCAGGGTTTGGAACTCATGTACACCTGTAGTGGATTCATGTCAATGTATGGCAAAACCAATACAGTACTGTAAAGTAAAAAAATAAAATTTAAATTAAAAAAATATACAAAAAAATTACTCAGCTATTAAAAATAGTGTGTTTGAATCAGTTCTAATGAGGTGGATGAAACTGGAGCCTATTATACAGAGTGAAGTAAGTCAGAAAGAAAAACACAAATACAGTATATTAACGCAAATATATGGAATTTGGAAAGATGGTAATGATGAGCCTATATACGAGACAGCAAAAGAGACACAGATGTAAAGAACAGACTTTTGGACTCTGAGGGAGAGGGAGGGATGATTTGGGAGAATGGCATTGAAACATGTATATTATCATATGTGAAATAGATCGCCAGTCCAGGTTCGATGTATGAGGCAGGGTGTTCCAGGCTAGTGCACTGGGATGACCCTGAGGGATGGGATGGGGAGGGAAGTGGGAGGGATGGTCAGGTTGGGGAGCACATGTACACCTGTGGCTGATTTGTGTCAATGTATGGCAAAAACCACTACAATATTGTAAAGTAATTCGCCTCCAATTAAAATAAAAAATCATGTAAAAAGTGTGTACAGGGAGTAAGGCAACCTCCAATTAAAATAAATAAATTTATATTTTTTTTTGAAAAAAGAAAAGAATAAAATCAGTTAAAAAAAAAAAAGATCTTTGATGTGGACATAAGGCCACGGGTTTGTCTGGGTCCTGTTTACCTCTCTTGTCTCTTGCTATGCCTCATCGCCCTCACTCAGTAAGTACACTGGGAAAGCATTGGACTTCTTTACATTTGTCCAATATGCTAACCTGTTTCCTGCTTCATGGCTTTTATATGAATCCTCTCCATTGACTTGGAGAAGGGAATGACAATTACTGCCAGTATTCTTTCCTGGAAAATCCCATGGATGGAGGAGCCTGGGAGGCTACAGTCCATGGGTCACAAAAGAGTCAGACACGACTAAGCAATTTCATTTCACTTCAGTTCACTTCACTTCACTTCCCTACTGCCTGGAAATCTTTCCACCTCTCTAAAGAGTAAATTTCCAGTAATTCTTCAAGTCACAGTTTAAATCTCAAATTCTTGATCCCTAATATAATTCTATCTGGAAGTCCTTTCACAGTTTCCTATACATTATTTTATTTATTTTATTTATTTTTGGGGGCACATTTTTAATTTATTTTATTTTTTTTTTTTTAGAGCTTCCATTTTACTTTACAGTACTCTATTGGTTTTGGCATACATTGACATGAATCTGCCACGGGTGTACACGAACTCCCAAACATGAACCCCCCTCCCACCTCCCACCCCACATCATCCCTCTGGATGATCCCCATACACCAGCCCCAAGCATCCTGCATCCTGCATTGAACAAAGACTGGCGATTCATTTCTTACATGATAGTATACATATTTCAATGCTATTCTCCCAAATCATCCCACCCTCTCCCTGATTTCTTAAGAAATTGCAAATAGCACTGCCTTATGACCAAGCAATCCCACTGCTGGGCCTGTCTCTTATACACATCTAGATGTGTATAAGAGACAGTTCTTGTACATGNCAAGCATCCTGCATCCTGCATTGAACAAAGACTGGCAATTCATTTCTTACATGATAGTATACATATTTCAATGCTATTCTCCCAAATCATCCCACCCTCTCCCTGATTTCTTAAGAAATTGCAAATAGCACTGCCTTATGACCAAGCAATCCCACTGCTGGGCATACACACCGAGGAGACCAGAATAGAAAGAGACACATGTACCCCAATGTTCATCGCAGCATTGTTTATAATAGCCAGGACATGGAAACAACCTAGATGTCCATCAGTGGATGAATGGATAAGAAAGCTGTGGTACATATACACAATGGAGTATTACTCAGTCATTAAAAAGAATACATTTGAATCAGTTCTAATAAGATGGATGAAACTGGAACTGATTATACAGAGTGAAGTGAGCCAGAAAGAAAAACACCTATAAATTATTTTAAAAACACTTCTATAATTGTCTGATTATTTGATATCCACCTCTCTAGTAGATTTTAGATACATGAGAGCAAGAATGGTGTTTGTGTAAATCAGCACCTAGCAGAGCTTGTAGCATTTAGTAGGAACTCAGCAATTATTTGTTGAATGAATATGTGATTCTTGTGTTGAATTCACTCAGTGAAATATGCTCCAGGAGAATATTTGCATTAAAGGAGGTGCTGCTGCTGATAAGTCGCTTCAGTTGTGTCCAACTCTGTGCGACCCCATAGACAGCAGCCCACCAGTTCCCCATCTCTGGGATTCTCCAGACAAGAATACTGGAGTGGGTAAGGGAGGTGCTATAGAAGTTTAATTATTTATATTTAGAAGATTATTAATTGATATATTTGAGGAGTGAATAGTGTATCCATTCCCCCACTTAGAATATGCTTTGACTTAGGGGAAAAAAGTTATTTTTGCATGTAAAGATTAGAGCATTTATAATAACATGGTTGGATGGCTTCACCTATTGAATGGACATGAACTTGGGCAAACTCCAGGAGCTGGTGAGGGACAGGGAAGCCTGGCGTGCTGCAGTCCATGGAGTCACGAAGGATCAGACATGACTTGGTGACTGAGAAACAAAACACCTCTGGTTGATGTTGCTTTAGCCTTCAGAAAGATATCAGTTCACATTTGGCCTTCTATGAGAGGATGCAATTTCCAACAGGTTTTCTGTGGCAGACTGTTTCCTGAGGATGATCACAGCAGAATCTCCCATCTCACATGGTCTTTATACAATATGACTTTGATACTCCTCACATTGAGAGATGGGGTTTGTTTATTCCTATTGAATTGGGCAGATTTGTGACTTCAGTGGATTTGATACTATGTGACCCTGGAGGCTAGCTCACAAGGTGATAAGCTTCCATCTGCTTCCCTGGGGACCCTTGTGTTTGAGGGTCTGGGGCACCACTGTGTAATGAAAGCAACACCTCTATGCCAGGCCACATGGAGAGGACATAAGGGTATGGCCCACAGCCCCAAGTGAGTTCCCAGGTGACAGCCAGCTGATGCCATAGGAGTGAAGACACCTCCAAGTGATTCCTGCCTCCCACTGTCCCATCACCTCCAGTTCCTGAGTCTTGCCAGTTGAGGCTTCAGATATCATAGAGAAGAAACAAACTGCCCACTGTGCCTTTTCTGAATTCCTGATCCACAGAATCTGTATACAGAATTAGATGGTGGTTTTTAAGTTGAAAAATGTTGGAGTAATTTATTTTGCAGCAATAAAAACTGAAAGAAACTTCAACATATGACTTTCAATTTTTCTTAGCATGTCTCAGAAACACACTATTTCTATTTGAGAATAGAAACCTGTTATTTAAATATGTATTCCTTCTATTACTTATAAGATTGAAGACATCTTTTTATAAGTATTAACCACTTGTATCTCTTTTCCTATTATCCTTTCCCTGTTTTTCATAAATTCTTCTTTTGAACTTGTAAGACTTCTTTGTGTATCAGGGATATAAAACTTCTTTTTCCGGTATGTGTTCCATGACTTTCAATTTTTCTTAGCATGTCTCAGAAACACACTATTTCTATTTGAGAATAGAAACCTGTTATTTAAATATGTATTCCTTCTATTACTTATAAGATTGAAGACATCTTTTTATAAGTATTAACCACTTGTATCTCTTTTCCTATTATCCTTTCCCTGTTTTTCATAAATTCTTCTTTTGAACTTGTAAGACTTCTTTGTGTATCAGGGATATAAAACTTCTTTTTCCGGTATGTGTTCCATATATTTTGTTGTTATCTTATTGGTCTATTAAGGTGTTATTTACTTGCATTTATTCTTTAAAGTCAGGCTTGGATATTTTTTAGATGTTTTTTCTGGTGTACTTGTGACCACTGAGTCATTGCTTCTTAACCCCAAGCCAGTGTACTTAATTTCTAGTTTGTATGTTGAAGAGTGCAGTGATCCCTCAGCTAAGAAAATGATTCCCATAACACTTCTATTTTTCTCTCTCATTTTTTTTTGAGATATAATTGACACACAGCACTGTACAAGTTTAAGGTGTACAGCATAACAATTTGACCTACCTACATCATGAAAACTGACCTCAATAGGCTTATCATCATCCACCATCTCATATAGATACAACATTCAGTTCAGTTCAGTTCAGTCACTCAGTCATGTCCGACTCTTTGGGACCCCATGGATTGCAGCAGGACAGGCCTCCCTGTCCATCACCAACTCCCGGAGTTCACTCAAACTCATCTGCATCCAGTAGGTGATGCCATCCAGCCATCTCATTCTCTGTCGTCCCCTTCTCCTCCTGCCCCCAATTCCTCCCAGCATCAGAGTCTTTTCCAATGAGTCAACTCTTCACATGAGGTGGCCAAACTAATGGAGTTTCAGCTTTAGCATTATTCCTTCCAAAGAACACCCAGGACTGATCTCCTTTAGGATAGGCTGGTTGGATCTCCTTGCAGTCCAAGGGACTCTCAAGAGTCTTCTCCAACACCACAGTTCAAAAGCATCAATTCTTCGGCACTCAGTTTCTTCACAGTCCAACTCCCACATCCATATCTGACCACTGGAAAAACCATAGCCTTGACTAGATGGACCTTTGTTGGGAAAGTAATGTCTCTGCTTTTGAATATGCTATCTAGGTTGGTCATAACTTTCCTTCCAAGGAGTAAGCATCTTTTAATTTCATGGTTGCAATCACTATCTGCAGTGATATTTGGAGCCCAAAAAATAAAGTCTGACACTGTTTCCACTGTTTCCCCATCTATTTCCCATGAAGTGATGGGACCAGATGCCATGATTTTCATTTTCTGAATGTTGAGCTTTAAGCTAAAATTTTCACTCTCCTCTTTCACTTTTATCAAGAAGCTCTTTAGTTCTTCTTCACTTTCTGCCTTAAGGGTGGTGTCTTCTGCATATCTGAGGTTATTGATATTTCTCCCGGCAATCTTGATTCCAGCTTGTGCTTCTTCTAGCCCAGCGTTTCTCATGATGTACTCTGCATAGAAGTTAAATAAGCAGAGTGACAATATACAGCCTTGACATACTCCTTTTCCTATTTGGAACCAGTCTGTTGTTCCATGTCCAGTTCTAACTGTTGCTTCCTGACCTACATATAGGTTTCTGAAGAGGCAGGTCAGGTGGTCTGGTATTCCCATCTCTTTCAGAATTCTCCACCGTTTGTTGTGATCCACACAGTCAAAGGCTTTGGCATAGTCACAAAAGCAGAAGTAGATGTTTTTCTGGAATTCTCTTGCTTTTTCAATGATCCAATGGATGTTGGCAATTTGATCTCTGGTTCCTCTGCCTTTTCTAAAACCAGCTTGAACATCTGGAAGTTCATGGTTCATGTATTGCTGAAGCCTGGCTTGGAGAATTTTGAGCATTACTTTACTAGTGTGTGAGATGAGTGCAACTGTGTGGTAGAATATGGAAAAAATTTTCCTTGTAACCAGACCTCTTAGATTTATTCTGTTGACAGTTTCATGTATAACACAGAACAGCATTAATTGCATCTATTATTTCATACATTATATCCCCAGTACTTATACAGTCCTTGGACTTCTCCAGGCCAGAATACTGGACTGGGTAGCCTATCCCTTCTCCAGCAGATCTTCCTGACCCAGAAATCGAACCGGGGTCTTCTGCATTGCAGGCAGATTCTTTATCAACTGAGCTATCAGGGAAGCCATGTACAAAATGAAAATGAAGTCGCTCAGTCGTGTCCAACTCTTTGCGACCCCATGGACTGTAGCCTATCAGGCTCCTCCATCCATGGGATTTTCCAGGCAAGAGTGCTGGAGTGGATTGCCATTTCCTTCTCCAGGGGATCTTCCCAACCCAGGACTCGAACCCTGGTCTCCTGCATTGCAGGCAGACGCTTTACCGTCTGAACCACCTTACATGTATTATATTATACATCACACCCCCAGTGCTTATATATCTTAAATTTTGCATTTTGACTGCTCTTATCCAACTCCCCCTGTACACACCCCCTTCCCCATCCCTGTCTCTGGTAACTACAAATCTGATCTCTTTTTCTGAGTTTGTTTTTGAATATAATTTACCTACAATGCTACATTAGCTCCTATCATGCAACATAGTGATTGCATACTTCTACACATTTTAAAATGACCACCACAATCTAGTTTTATTATATCACCATACAAAAAGATACTACATATTACTATATTCCCTACACTGTATGTTTCATACCCATGATTCATTTATTTTGCAACTGGTTCTTTATGCTTCTTAACCTTCCTCACTTCTTTCTTTCCTCCCCTACCCTCTCCACTCTGGCAAACACCTCTTTGTTCTCTGTATCTTTATCTCTGTTTGTTTTGTTATGTTTGTTGTTCGTCTCTTTTGCTTTTTAGATTTCACAAAGAAATGAAATCATAATGTTTGTCTTACTCTGACTTATTTCATTTAGCATAATGCCCTCTAGGTTCACCCATGCTGTTGCAAAGGCAAGATTTAATTTTTTATGGCTGAGTAACATTCCATTGTATGTGTATGTACACACATACACACACACCAGCTTCTTTATCCTTTCATTTATTGACGAGCACTCATGTTGCTTCTATATCTCGGCTATTATAAATAATGCTTCTATGTACATAGGGGTGCAGGCTGCTGCTAAGTCTCTTCAGTCATGTCTGACTCTGTTCCACCCCATAGATGGCAGCCCATCAGGCTCCTCTGTACCTGGGATTCTTCAGGCAAGAATACTTGAGTGAGTTGCCATTTACTTCTCCAATAGGGGTGCATACATCTTTTCAAATTAGTGTTTTTTATTTCTTCAGAAGAACCAGGAGTGGTATTGTTGGTTTATATAGTAGGTCTATTTTTAAGTTTTTGAAGAATCTCCATACACTTTTCCATAGTTTCTGCACCAATTTACATTTTCACCAACAGTACACAGGGTTCCCTTTTCTCTGTGTCTTCGCTAACACTGGCTATTTGTTTTTGTTTGTTTTTGATAATAGCCATTCTGACAGGTATGAAATGACACTTCTATTGTGGTTTCAATATGCATTTCCCTGTTGATTAGTGATGTTGAGCATTTTTTCATGTGCATGTTGACTATTTTATATCTTCTTTGGAAAAATGTCGATTCAGAACCTTTGCTTATTTTTCAATCTTTATTTTGATGTTGAGTTAAATGAGTTCTTTGCACATTTTAAATATTAACCTCTTATGAGATAAATTGTTTGCGAAAATCTTCTCCAGTTTTGTTGGTGTCCTTTTCATTTTGTTGATAGCTTCATCATACAAAATGTTTTTGATTTGATGTAGCCCCATTTGT
Source organism: Oreotragus oreotragus (assembly GCA_006410675.1). Lineage (NCBI taxonomy): Eukaryota > Metazoa > Chordata > Mammalia > Artiodactyla > Bovidae > Oreotragus > Oreotragus oreotragus. The sequence continues at coordinate 85,406 of SJYX01008456.1, read as the reverse complement.
TTACTTTTGCTTTTGTTTTCCTTGCCCAAAGAGACACACACACACAAAAAATCTAAGAAGACTGACATCAAAGAGCATAATGTCTGTTTTCTGATAAAGGTTGTATGATTTCAGGTCTTATATTTGTCTTTAGGTAAGAAAGGTGCCTATATTTGATACAAGCTTTCTATAGGCCTAAATTACAGAATTAAAGCCATAGATGAACCCTGGAAATATATCTTGTGAAAGATATTTAACTAGAAGTATTCTGGTGGGCTGCCGTCTATGGAGTCACACAGAGTTGGACACGACTGAAGCGACTTAGTAGCAGCAGCAGCATACTGGTTGGAAAAGTATAATGAATGCAAAAGTAGGAAGTCAAGAGATACCTGGAGTAACAGGCAAATTTGGCTTTGGAGTACAAAATGAAGCAAGGCAAAGGCTAACAGAGTTTTGTCAAGAGAATGCACTGGTCATAGCAAATACTCTCTTCCAACAATACAAGAGAANAGCATACTGGTTGGAAAAGTATAATGAATGCAAAAGTAGGAAGTCAAGAGATACCTGGAGTAACAGGCAAATTTGGCTTTGGAGTACAAAATGAAGCAAGGCAAAGGCTAACAGAGTTTTGTCAAGAGAATGCACTGGTCATAGCAAATACTCTCTTCCAACAATACAAGAGAAGACTCTTCACATGGACATTACCAGATGGTCAATACCAAAACCAATTTGATTATATTCTTTGCAGTCAAAGATGGAGAAGCTCTATACAGTCAACAAAAACAAGACTAGGAGCTGACTGTGGCTCAGATCATAAGCTCCTTATTGACAAATTCAGACTTAAATTGAAGAAAGTAGGGAAAACCGCTAGACCATTCAGGTATGACTAAAGTCAAATCCCTCAACGATTATACAGTGGAAGTGAGAAATAGATTCAAGGGATTAGATCTGATAGAGCGAATGCCTAAAGAATAATGGACAGAGGTTCCTGACATTGTACAGGAGGCACTGATCAAGACCATCCCCAAGAAAAAGAAATGCAAAAAGGCAAAATGGTTGTCTGAGAAGGCCTTACAAATAGCTGAGAAAAGAAGAGAAGCAAAGCAGAGGAGAAAAGGAAAGATATACCCATTTGAATGCAGAGTTCCAAAGAATAGCAAGGAGAGATAAGAAAGCCTTCCTCAGTGATCAATGCAAAGAAATAGAGGAAAACAATAGAATGGGAAAGACTAGAGATCTCTTCAAGAAAATTAGAGATACCAAGGGAACATTTCATGCAAAGATGGGCTCGATAAAGGATAGAAATGGTATGGACCTAACAGAAGCAGAAGATATTAAGAAGAGGTGGCAAGAATACACAGAAGAACTGTACAGAAAAGATCTTCACGACCCAGATAATCATGAGGATGTGATCACTAATCTAGAGCCAGACATCTTGGAATGTGAAGTCAAGTGGGCCTTAGAAAGCATCACTAAGAACAAAGCTAGTGGAGGTGATGGAATTCCAGTTGAGCTGTTTCAAATCCTGGAAGATGATGCTGTGAAAGTGCTGCACTCAATATGCCAGCAAATTTGGAAAACTCAGCAGTGGCCACAGGACTGGAAATGGTCAATTTTCATTCTGGTGCCAAAGAATGCTCAAACTACTGCACAACCGAACTCATCTCACATACTAGAAAAGTAATGCTCAAAATTCTCCAAGCCAGGCTTCAACAGTACATGAACTTCCAGATGTTCAAGCTGAATTTAGGAAAGGCACAGGAACCAGAAATCAAATTGCCAACATCCTAGAAAAAAAACAAGAGTTCCAGAAAAACATCTACTTCTGTTTTATTGACTATGCCAAAGTATTTGACTGTGTGGATCACAAGAAACTGTGGAAAATTCTGAAAGAGATGGGAATACCAGACCACCCGACCNAATTGCCAACATCCTAGAAAAAAAACAAGAGTTCCAGAAAAACATCTACTTCTGTTTTATTGACTATGCCAAAGTATTTGACTGTGTGGATCACAAGAAACTGTGGAAAATTCTGAAAGAGATGGGAATACCAGACCACCCGACCTGCATCCTGAGAAATCTGTATGCAGGCCAGGAAGCAACAGTTAGAACTGGACATGGAACAACAGACTGGTTCCAAATAGGGAAAGGAGTACATCAAGGCTGTATATTGCCACCCTGCTTATTTAACTTATATGCAGAGTATATCATGAGAAATGCTGAACTGGTTGAAGCACAAGCTGGAATCAAGACTGCCGGGAGAAATATCAATAACCTCAGGTATGCAGATGACAGCACCCTTAGGGCAGAAAGTGAAGAAGAAATAAAGAGCCTCTTGATAAAAGTGAAAAGTAGAGTGAAAAAGTTGGCTTAAAACTCAACATTCAGTAAACTAAGATCATAGCATCTGGTCCCATCATTTCATGGCAAATAGATGGGGAAAGAATGGAAACAGTGAGAGACTTTATTTTTGGGGGCTCCAAAACCACTGAAAGTGGTGACTGCAGCCATGAAATTAAGCAATGCTTGCTTCTTGGAAGAAAAGCTATGGCCCAGCTAGACAGCAAATTAAAAACCAGAGACATTATCTTAACAACAAAGGTCCATCTAGTCAAAGCTATGGTTTTTCCAGTAGTTATATATGGATGTGAGAGTTGGACTGATTTCCAGTAGCATATTGGGTACCTAACGACCTGGGGAGATTTTCTTTTGATATCCTATCATTTTGCCTTT
>SJYX01008456.1:66087-78484 GCA_006410675.1 Oreotragus oreotragus | reverse complement strand
TTGCTTTTGAACTGTGGTGTTGGAGAAGACTGTTGAGAGTTCCTTGGATTGCAAGGAGATCCAACCAGTGCATCCTAAAGGAGATCAGTCCTGAATTTTCTTTGGAAGGACTGATACTGAAGCTGAAATTCTAATACTTTGGCCACCTGATGTGAAGAACTGACTCATTGGAAGAGACCCTGATGCTGGGAAAAATTGAAGGTGGGAGGAGAAGGGGATGACAGAGGATGAGATATTGGATGGCATTACCAACTAGATGGACATGAGTTTGAACAAGCTTCGGGAGTTGGTGATGGACAGGGAAGCCTGTCATGTTGCAGTCCATGGGGTCGCAAAAAGTTGGACAGGACTGAGAAACTGAACTGAATGGATAATGATTGGGTTAGGTAGAAAGTCACATATAGTTCAATTCTGGTTTTAAATTTGAGAATGCATTCTATAGTGAATATTGGTATATAAAGATTAACAGAATGTCATCATAAATACCCTATGAATTTTTATTTCTCTAAGTCATGTTCTCATGAATCTGTTCAAGAATGATATTCTGAATCTTTGATTTACTTTCAGTTACCATGGGAAAGCAGATGGTGGGAAAGATTGAAGGCAGGAGGAGAAGGGGATGACAGAGGACGAGATGGTTGGATGGTATCACCAGCTCGATGGACATGAGTTTGAGCGAGCTCTTGGGGTTGGTGATGGACAGGGAAGCCTGGCATGCTGCAGTCCATGGGGTCACAAAGAATTGGACATGACTGAGTGACTGAACTGATTTGAACTGCACATAGGGTTTAACTTGAAAAGTCCCTAGATAATACTGCTCTCTTATTTATCAAAAGTACCCTGGGTTTAACAAGTCACAGCAGGGATTTTCAAATTAGCTGTTACTGTTATTGTTCAGCTACTAAGTCATATCTGACTCTGCTGCCTCATGGACTGCAGCATGTCAGGCTCTTCTATCCTCCACTATCTCCTACAGTTTGCTCACATTCTTGTCCATTGAGTTGGTGGTGCTATCTAACCATCTCATCCTCTGCCACCCTTGTATCCTTTTGCTGTCAATCTTTTCCAGCATCAGGGTCTTTTCCAATGTATTGGCTCTTCCCATCAAGTGGCCAAAGCATTCAAATGAGTCCAAGACTCCAAGTCTTTTCTGTTCCATAGGAGCGCAAGGAGATTATGAGGCAATTGTATCCTTGCATAACGATTAAAGTCAATGCATTCCTGCAATGATATTCTAATATCCTTGATCTTAATCCTTCCCTAGGTGTCATACATGGGAGAATTGTTATGAGTGTTAACATTTATTAAATATGTTAAGAGTGCTGAGAACTACTGAGTGAACACAGGCAAGGCCATACCAGTAACCTTAATGAATTGGAACCCTGTTCCCAAAGCCTGCCCTACTAGCTGCTGTATGGAGGGCACACTGCAGGTTTTCCTACCAAGTGAGACTGAAGTCAAAGTCACTCATTCATTACCATATTAAATACTATTTCGTTTGATTCCCTAGCTATACAGAAGAGGAGATTAAGAATCTAGAATCAGAAGGACGGTACAGATGCAGAACAATATATTCTAACTTTATTGCCTAGTCACTGATTCATACCTTTTAAGAGTTGGCTGATTTCATGATTTCCAAGTATCAATTTGGTTAGGAGTATCCTAAGCAAGTAGATTGAAATGGAGATAGTTTGATATGGAGATAGACTATCAATACACAATTTAAAATGTCAAGAGAAGAGCACAATATACTAGAGGTTCTAATCAGGCAATTAATCAAGAAAATGTGAAAATTTACTTCTGTCTTTATTGGGTATCCAGCAGAGGAACCAGAGATCAAATTGCCAACATCCACTGGATCATCAAAACTGCAAGAGAGTTTCAGAAAAACATCTATTTCTGCTTTGTTGACTATGCCAAAGCCTTTGACTGTGTGGATCACAATAAACTGTGGAAAATTATGAAGGAGATGGGAATACCAGACCACATGACCTGCCTCTTCAGAAACCTATATGAAGGTCAGGAAGCAACAGTTAGAACTGGACATGGAACAACAGACTAGTTCCAAATAGGAAAAGAAGTACGTCAAGGTGGTATATTGTCACCCTGCTTACTTAACTTCTATGCAGAGTACATCATGAGAAACGCTGGACTGGAAGAAGCACAAGCTGGAATCAAGATTCCTGGGAGAAATATCAATAACCTCAGATATGCAGAAGACACCACCCTTATGGAAGAAAGTGAAGAACTGAAGAGCCCCTTGATGAAAGTGAAAGAGGAGAGTGAAAAAGTTGGCTTAAAATTCAACATTCAAAAAACTAAGAACATCCGGTCCCATTACTTCATGGCAAGTAGATGGGGAAACAGTGGAAACAGTGTCAGACTTTATTTTTTTGGGCTCCAAAATCACTCCAGATAGTGACTGCAGCCATGAAATTAAAAGATGCTTACTCCTTGAAAGGAAAGTTATGACCAACCTAGACAACATACTAGAATTAAATGGTTAACACGTGACCATATTGTGGTATTAGTGTTTTCTGAGTTTGACTGCATGCTTACTTTGGCAGGAAAAATTCCTTTTGCTAATTAGCATCTTTTCATTGTACGTCAAAGAACTTTCTTCTCCATATCTTGTAAATCAGGTCTACTAGTGCCAAATTCCCTCAACTTTTGTTTGCTTGGGAGAGTCTATCCTTCATTTCTGAAGGGCAGCTTTACTAGATAAAGTATTCTTTGTTGGCAGTTTCTTTTCTTTTAATAGTGTGAATAGATCATCACACTCTCTCCTGGCCTAAAAAGTTTCTGCCTTATGGGGTTTTCCTTTTATATGATGATTTTTCTTTATTTTGTTGCTTTAAAAATTATCTGTTTTTAGTTTTAGTTGGTTTGATCATAATGCGCCTTGGAAAAGAGTTTTTGAGTTGAAATTTTAGGGGAACTTAGGAGCTTTGTGAACATGAATATTCAAATCTCTCCCAAGATTTTAAAACTTTTAGCCATTACTTCTTTTTTTTTTTTTTTGTATTTATTTATTTTTTTACACGAACTCCCAAACATGAACCCCCCTCCCACCTCCCATTACTTCTTTAATAATTTGTGCCCACTCCTTTTCCCTTTCTTTTCTTCTGGAATTCAGTCTCGCATGGGTTGTTTTTCTTAATGTTATTCCATAGTTCATAGTATTCTTTAGTTCTTTCATTCTTTTATATTATTTTATTATTTTATTTTTCTTTGCTATCCTCTGACTAGATAATTTCAAATGAATTGTCTTCTACTTCACAGATTCTTTATTCTGCTTGATCCAGTCTGATGTTGATGCTCTCTATTGCATTTTTTATTCTTTACTGTTTTGTTCAACTAAAGGATTTGTTTGGTTCTTAAATTTTTTTCTGTTAAATCTTACTTTGTTCATATATTGTTTTCCTGATTTTGTTGATTTGTTTTTAATTATTTTCTTGTAGCTCACTGACTTCCCTTAAAATAACTATTCTGAATTCTTTTTTTTTTTTTTTTTAATTTACTTTATTTTACTTTACGGTACTGTATTGGATTTGGCATACATTGACAAGAATCCGCCACGGGTGTACATGAACTCCCAAACATGAACCCCCCTCCCACCTCCCACACCACATCATCCCTCCGGATCATCCCCATGCACCAGCCCCAAGCATCCTGCATCCTGCATCGAACATAGACTGGTGATTCGTTTCTTACATGATAGTATATTCTGAATTCTATATCAGGCAAATCACAGATCTCCTTTACTTTGGAGTCAATTACAGCAAAATTGTGTTCCTTCACTGGTATCNCCAAAAGTCCACTCTACACATCCTGTCTCTTATACACATCTTCCCCATGCACCAGCCCCAAGCATCCTGCATCCTGCATCGAACATAGACTGGTGATTCGTTTCTTACATGATAGTATATTCTGAATTCTATATCAGGCAAATCACAGATCTCCTTTACTTTGGAGTCAATTACAGCAAAATTGTGTTCCTTCACTGGTATCATGTTTCCATGATTTTTCATGTTCCTTGAAGTCTAGTTTTGCTGTCTTTGTATTTGAAGAAGTAATCACCTCCCCTAGTCTTTACTGGTAGGTTTCAAGAGAGAAATACCTCTTTCAGCTCTGTTAGGGATTCTGAGGCTTCCTCAGATCTTTTTTTGTGTTTACTACTGCCTTGCATTTCTTGTGGGAAATACTTAAGAATGTCTGCTTTCCTTTGATCCTGTAAAGCCAGGCCAGCTGCTGACAACCTTCTGTTTGCTTTCCTCTGGATGGTACTGAATACAAGTTTATGGGCTTTCTCCCAAACCTACAGAATCAGGTCAGTTTACTACACGTGTTCACTAGCTCTCACTGCTATTGAGAGCACGCACAGGAAGCTGGCTACAGGGAGTGGTGTGTATGGGTGAGTAATATGGAGTATTGAGAAAGCCTGTGGGCCAGTTGGTCAGACCTGCAGTCAGGGCAATCCCCCGTGGTTAATGAATGGGCTTCTTCCTGGAGTCCATGAAATGGTTTTTAGGGTCTCTGTCCCTTTGAATGCCCTCCAAGAGCCCTGGTTACTGTCTCCCAGCCACTCTCTGCAGACTCACCCAGTGATACAGCCAGATTCAGTATTCTGAATAGAGTGAGAAGGAAATGGGCCTCTCTGGCAGCATCCGGCACAGTGAGGAGAGCTGAGAACTCACTCACATGCTCCCACTTCCCCAGAGGGATCCATCGTGGGCTGAGCAGGCTTCTCTTGGCACTTGAACTGTGCTGCCTTAGGGGAGAAATGACAAGAGTAAAGTGAAACCATTCTTCTCATTCTTCAGTGCACAGAGTCTTGGATAATTTATTGTTGTTATTCCACTGATGTCTGGAACTTCTCCATTGACTCACAGGCTTCCACAAAGGTGCACTCATCCATGGAAGATTGTCAAAATTGATGTTCTTTGGGGGAAAGGTGGTGGAACACTCCTACCTGCCATTTTGATGACATTGCCTAACAAGGCTTAATATCATTCTTTTCGCCAATATAAATGTAATATAAAAATAGTTTCTACTAATGAAAAAAATCTCTGGGGTCGACTGAGATAGGGGTGGAAAGCTACTTCTGGAATATGGCCTCTCAGATTAAGTTAAGCTGTCCTCTGCTGAAGTGGGCATCTGTGATTAGTGTCCTTGGAGAGTTGCCTTTACTCTCTGACAGTTTATATGACACTACAATAATTTAAAACTGATTTACAAGTATCATTACTGGGTGGGTTGGGAGCTACAAAAGATTAAATGCTGTTCTTTTTCAAAAAGCTTATGAAAATAGGAGAGATCCATGCAGTTAAGATTTATCAGATGCTTTCTGTGTAAGAGGCAGCTTTAGGCATTGGGGTTTTAGAGATGAGTAAGATGCTAGCCATGCTTTCAAAGGCATCACCTTTAGCAGAGGAGAAGGACATGTAAACAAATAATTATAATTGCATAGGAAAGGCACAATGCTAGGGTTATATATATGTACAGACACACACACACACACACACACACAATTAAGCTGTCCTCTGCTGAAGTGGGCATCTGTGATTAGTGTCCTTGGAGAGTTGCCTTTACTCTCTGACAGTTTATATGACACTACAATAATTTAAAACTGATTTACAAGTATCATTACTGGGTGGGTTGGGAGCTACAAAAGATTAAATGCTGTTCTTTTTCAAAAAGCTTATGAAAATAGGAGAGATCCATGCAGTTAAGATTTATCAGATGCTTTCTGTGTAAGAGGCAGCTTTAGGCATTGGGGTTTTAGAGATGAGTAAGATGCTAGCCATGCTTTCAAAGGCATCACCTTTAGCAGAGGAGAAGGACATGTAAACAAATAATTATAATTGCATAGGAAAGGCACAATGCTAGGGTTATATATATGTACAGACACACACACACACACACACACACAGGTAGTTAGAGGAACCAAAACCTCCAGAGGGGTGTTGAATCAGGGGAAGCCTTCTCAGGAAAAGAGACACTTAATTTCACTTTTGGAAGCTAGAAAGAAAGAAAGGATAGTTTAGGTAGAGGGTCAGCTCTGTGAGGGCAGGCAGTTACAAGACAACAGGCAGTGTTGGAGGAATCAATGTTAGTGCAGGGTTCCTGGGTCATGAAGCACTGTAGCTTTTGTGACTGAAAGTTGGGTAGGTAAAGGCTGGATTGTAAATGACTTTGAACATTCAAATCTCTCAACAAATAAACAAAGTAACTAGGAAAAGGATTTCTCTTATTTCACTTAGATGCTGAGGATTTTGTTAGATGAATTGGCGTTCTATTGAGTGGCAGACTTCTCCTTTCTAAAAAAATCAAGGCACAAAAATGACTGATGTTTAAGAGAGTTAAGGATCTTTCTTGGGACCATCCAATGGTCAAGCTGAGAAGCACTCTGAATTTGGTGGCTTGCTATTAAGGTTCGCAGGACCCTGTCACACCTTCTTTAGACTACAAGTGTTTTTTTTTTGTTGTTGTTGGGGAGGGGAGGAGTTACTCAGTTGTCTCTTCTACCAAAGCTTAGACTCACATCTTCTTCAACTCCTCTTCTTACTGATTTTATCAACCAAGATGTCAGCATCAGTGGTTTACTTTATCACATTAGGCTGTGACGGTGATGATGGGAACAAAACACTGACCAGAATTCCTGCTAGAGGAAGACTTGACTTTGAAAGAAATACTTTGACATTTTGTTTGGAAACGGTCTAGCCAGTAGAGCATGCTCAAGCAAAAGTAAGTACTCAGAAAATGACTATGACCCAGAAAAGAGGAGCCATTTGTTTTGTTCCAGAGGAAGAGAGGGAGAAGAGTTAAGAGAGAAAAAAATGGAGGTGGTGGGAAGGAAGAGTGGGTCTGGAGAGCAGATATTAATAATAGAAGACTCTATGCTCTGTGATGTCACTCAAGTCTTCAAGTGAAAGTTGACTGAATTTCAAGGTGCTTGGTGAATGGGCTGTGTATGGGTTTGTTCATAAATCATTAAAATCATATGAATATGGACGTTGGAGGTGGAGGGGAGGTTTAGCTAGAGGCCACGAGGCAAATAAAGCCAGAAGGGGTGAAGCTCTTTGAGTATTAATAGAAATTTTGAGGAGAAAATTACCTTTCTTATGGTTACATTAAAGCTAATTCCACCCAGGTTTAAGGAGAGTTGGGATGGGGAAGATTCTCATGGATCATCTGAATGGCAGTTGTATTTGAAACATGGTTTCCTGGAAGTAATATGCGAAGCAAAAGAATAAATATAAAGTTGAGAATTTCAGGTTATTGCAGGGGTCCCCAATCTACAGGATTTAATGCCTGATGATCTAAGGCAAAGCTGATGTAATAATAATAGAGATAAATTGCACAGTAAATGCAATGCCCTTGAATTATCTCCAAACCACATCCACTTGGCCCTGGTCTGTGGAAAACTATTCCACAAAAGCAGTCCCTGGTGGCAAACTGGTTGGGGACCACTGAAAAATGCTGTGTTGGCTGGGCAAGCAGGCCTTTCACAACTCCTCCAGTAAGAACTTGATTCACATGAGGCAGATTGAACGTGCATTTTCTACTTGTTAAGGCTAACCTGAAGCAAAGTAGTTGGATTGGACCCTGAAATTAACTTTGCTTCTGAGGGACTTTGTGTCCTTAGGTAATACTATCTCTGTCCTCTACAATAAAGCTGTGAAGTCAGACCTGTTCTTTTCCTGTGTGGCTCAGACGGCCTCTGCCTTTCTAGGGCAGACACTCCACAAGTCAGCAGAAAGCTATCTGATCAGGTATCCCCGTCTCTGCCCCCTCTCCTGTTGTGGGCAAAGTGACCAGCCTGCAGCAGGTACCAGCCACAGTTCACATTCCTGTCAAGAGCTCTGAAAGGCTACTCTTCAAAAATAAAGAAATTCTCATTTCATCCCTTTCCACACAGCACTGGAAAGAGAGGTAAGGAAGCTGCAGACAGTCCTTTTGGATTCTCTGTTACCCAACTGCTTTCAAATGATGGATTCTGAAACTAGAGAGTAAAAGAAGAAAGGGAACTGAGACTCAGGTTCTGAGAGAGAGAAAAAATATACTTCCGTTCTTTTCCTCTGGGGTGGGAATCCTACTGGCTGACTTACAATTTGGGGAAGAGATTTCTTTTAGGCTTTTCTTACAGGCTTCCCAGGTTTTCATGTACTTATGACAGTTAACTTACATGGTAGCAAGTAGAGGATTTAAATTCAAATGCCATGGGAGGGAAGGAATACCAGATTCATCATTACTAGAAAGATAGTTGTTAAAAATACAGTTCATAAGTTAGCATAGTTTTGATCTTGTTGCTTTAATATTATAATTACATGAATCATTGAGCTTTGAAAAGTTTGCCAAAATATTTTTAGTGAATTTATACTTGTTATCATGGGATTTGACATATGTAATAACAGTCAGAAATTAGGACAACAAATAACCAAAATTTATTAACAACTCACTAGGTTATGCCAAGATACTTTTCTTTATGAAAATAGGGGATGTTGAATCTTATGTTCATGGAATTTGTATTTTAGTTACAGAGAAGAATGTGAAGTTGTAGACCAAATAGCGTGGTGCCTAATCAGAAAGGAATCCCATTACAGAAGAATCAGTAAAGTCCGGGATTGTCAAGCAAAATGCTTATCTGGATTTGGAAAGAGGATGTTTTGTATGAAAAAAAAATATGGGATGAGGAAACAATATTGAGGAGATTGTAGGACAAATGCACACAGCCACTCTGGAGTGGAAGGCATGTCTTCAGGAACAGAGGGTAATGGATTTGACTCTCGAAAGACAGATTTGATTCTGGTAGGATAGAGGTCTCATTGAAGGTTTTTGAACAGAAAAATTGCTTAATCAAATGATGGGAAGTCTTGCTGTACACGCAATCAAGGAATTCTACTGATGTTTAGTAATTCTGATGACAGTGTTTGCATATCAGATAATCTGGCCTCTGCTGCTGTTTAGTACATCAGAAGAGCCAGGATATCCCTGGGTTTATGTAATCCCTTACCAAAACTCTTCCTTTCTCCCACACGCTTTCAAATTCACTCCAGTTCTGCCAGGATATTTCTCTCCATGTCCACAGTGTGTTATCACAGAACATGAAGTAGGTTTCAGTTTATTGAGAAAGGACGTGGTTAACAGGCTGAGTTCAGGATGCTTGGTTTACATTATGTCTGGAGCAGGGATGAGAGGACTTTCCCTTTTTAAAAAATAAAATACTTAGGAATATCAAGGCTGATTGCTCAGGCTAACAGCCTCATTGACTTAATTGGTTTATAGTCCAAAAAGAGAAGATTGTTGCAAGTGCTAAATCTTGTATTGTCCCCTGATGGCAATCCAGGAACACACAGAAGTGTCTCTGAATAATTATTTTTCTAATTTCTCCTTGACTTCATAGCTCCTGCAAGTCTTCAAGAGGAACATCTCACCCTGAGTCTTTGAGTGGACACTCTCCTCCCTCAGTCTACACACCCTTCCCCATTTTTTCCAACTGGACAGGAAACAGAGTATGCAGTTTTGGGTTTAGTGTGACACTGTTGAAATTTCCCTGAGACAAGAAAGCACTTCTGTACTGTGGAGGTTTTGGTTAGTCAGCCAGTCTCCCTTTCGAACTCCTGCTATGTTGGGAGTATGAGAGGCAGAAAAAAGGCAGACAGTTCTCTTCCCAGGAACTTCTCCAAATAGTGAGACAGACTCCACCTGAGCCTGACATGACCAACCCTTTCCAGCCCTGCAAATCTTTAATCAGGCTGCTCCTTTGTTCTGGGAATGGATTGCCCAAACCTGGATGCAATGCCCATTTTTTAAAGGTGGATGTCCCTGGAAAGATGAACACTTTCATCTGTAGCAGAATGTTTTGTGGCTCTTGTAAGAGGAAACCTCCATGCTTGCTTCACCGATACAGCTCATTTTTTTTTTTTTTTACTTTATTTGGTTTTTAAAAATGATACACTAGTGAACTACTATGACATAGTTCTCAGCTTTGAATACAACTTTGAATTTCTGTCAAAGGGAAGATTTATACCACCAGCTTATAGGGATTCATTTGACTTTGGAGTCATTCAGGAGTGATTTAGCCAGTTAGCAACACAGACAGTTAATTGCTTGTTTGGTGGAGTCTGAGAAAGAAAATTTAAACTCACTAGCAATATGACTTCATAGGAGGACAAAAATTTATATACATTTAACTGTAATACCCTGCTTATTTAACTTATATGCAGAGTACACTGTGAGAAATGCTGGGTTGGAAGAAGCACAAGCTGGAATCAAGACTGTGGGAGAAATACCAATAACCTCAGATATGCAGATGACACCACCCTTATGGCAGAAAGTGAAGAAGAACTAAAGAGCCTCTTGATGAAAGTGTAAGAGGAGAGTGAAAAAGTTGGCTCAACATTCAGAGAATGAAGATCATGGCATGCGGTCCCATCATTTCATGGCAAATAGATGGGGAAACAGTGGAAACAGTGTCAGACTTTATTTTTGGGGCTCCAAAATCACTGCAGATGGTGATTGCAGCCATGAAATTAAAAGACACTTACTCCTTAGAAGGAAAGTTATGACCAACCTAGATAGCATATTCAAAAGCAGAGACATTACTTTGCCAACTAAGGTCCATCTAGTCAAGGCTATGGTTTCTCCAGTGGTCATGTATGGATGTGAGAGTTGGACTGTGAAGAAAGCTGAGGGCTGAAGAATTGATGCTTTTGAACTGTGATGTTGGAGAAGACTCTTGAGAGTCCCTTGGACTAAAAGGAGATCCAGCCAGTCCATTCTGAAAGAGATCAGTCCTGGGATTTCTTTGGAAGGAATGATGCTAAAGCTGAAACTCCAATACTTTGGCCACCTCATGCGAAGAGTTGACTCATTGGAAAAGACCTTGATGCTGGGAGGGATTAGGGACAGGAGAAGGGGATGACAGAGGAAGAGATGGCTGGGTGGCATCACCGACTCAATGGACATGAGGACATGAGTCTGGATGAATTCCGGGAGTTGGCGATGGACAGGGAGACCTGGCGTGCTGTGATTCATGGGGTCACAAAGAGTCTGACATGACTGAGTGACTTAACTGAACTGTAATAGCATTGTTATTGATATTATGTTTCTTGGTACTGTAAGTGGCTGAAGAACATGTGAAATGATAAATGATAGCATTGGAAGCCAGTCTTTGAAAATGAATATTATTAATACAAACAGCTAATGAACAGAGCATTCAGTTATAATGGTAAATGTAATAAAATGGAATGACTGTTGATTAGACTGCTGCCAAATAATTCTTATTAAATTTAATGAAATCAGTGGGCAGTATTCAGCTGTACCTTCATAAACTTCTAACCACTTATAGTGGAATTTCCCTTTTACTGAAATAAGGGTTTACAAAGAAGGTTCTGAATTGATTTCAAGAGGTGTGAATTGCATGGTGATCTCTGCATTTCATGAGCTATGGCATTTTGCCTAAGCCATTTTCCCTCTCCAAGCCTCAGTTTGTCACCTACAAAACTAAGTCATTTACCCAATGAGCTGCGGATATCTTAGGGGAGGACAACGTGGTCCCTGTTCTCAAGGAGACAGTATTGGTAGAGAAAGAGACAGCCAGGTAAATGAGCAAAATGATTTCAGATGGTGATGAGTGCTGTGAAAATCACAAAGAACGTATCAGGTAGTGGCTGAAGGATATTTTCAGATCAAACATTCAAGGAAGACTTCTGTGGCCTGGTGTCATTTGAACTGAGACCCAGATGACAAGGAGGAGCCAATCTGTGAAAGAGCTGAAGGAGAGGCGTATGGAACAGCCAGTGAGACAGCCCTGCAGCCCGAGCACAGGTGGTTGGTTCAGGAACAGAAAGGAGGTCAGTGAGCATGGCGTACTGTGAGGACGGGGACAGAAAGGGAGATTCAGAGGCAGGAGTGTGCCCATGGCTGATTCTGTAGGCCTTGAAAGCCTTGTGAGGGATGTCACTCCAAGTATGTGAGAAGCCACTGGAAAGGGTTGAACAAGGGTGGTGCTTTATAAAGAATCCCCTGTCTGCTCTACGGGAGAAGGATCACAGAGGGACTGAGGGAGGCAGGGAGATGACTGAGAAGGCTAGCGTCCTCATCCCAGGGGCAAGTGATATCACTGAACTTTGCTCACTGTCCCTTTATCTCTGAAGATACAGATTCTCAGCTAAGAAAAATACTGAAATCCACTCGTCTAGGGCTTCCCTGGTGGCTCAGATGGTAAAGCGTCTGCCTGCAATGCGGGAGACCCGGGTTTGATCCCTGGGTTGGGAAGATCCTCTGGAGAAGGAAATGGCAACCCACTCCAGTATTCTTGCCTGGAAAATCTCATGGATGGAGCCTGGTAGGCTACAGTCCATGGGGTCGCAAAGAGTCAGACACAACTGAG
>SJYX01008456.1:52186-64867 GCA_006410675.1 Oreotragus oreotragus | reverse complement strand
TAGATGAGGAAACAGTGGAAACAGTGTCAGACTTTATTTTTTTGGGCTCCAAAATCACTGCAGATGGTGATTGCAGCCATGAAATTAAAAGACGCTTATTCCTTGTACAGAAAGTTATGACCAACCTAGATAGCATATATATATATTTTTTTTTAGATAGCATATTGAAAAGCGGAGACATTACTTTGCCAACAAAGGTCCATCTAGTCAAGGCTATGGTTTTTCCAGTGGTCATGTATGGATGTGAGAGTCGGACTGTGAAAAAAGCTAAGTGCCAAAGAATTGATGCTTTTGAGCTGTGTTGTTGAAGACTCTTGAGAATCCCTTGGACTGCAAGGAGATCCAACCAGTCTATTCTAAAGGAGATCAGCCCTGGGTGTTCTTTGGAAGGACTGATGCTAAAGCTGAAACTCCAGTACTTTGGCCACCTCATGCGAAGAGTTGACTCATTGGAAAAACCCTGATGCTGGGAGGGATTGGGGGCAGGAGGAAAATGGGATGACAGAGGATGAGATGGCTGGATGGCATCATGGACTCGATGAACGTGAGTCTGAGTGAACTCCGGGAGATGGTGATGGACAGGGAGGCCTGGCGTGCTGCAATTCATGGGGTCGCAAAGAGTTGGACACGACTGAGCGACTGAAGTGACTGACTGACTGACTCAAGAAAGACTTCAAATTTTTATGATATGAAAGCAATGTTACTATATTCTCCTCTGTTTAAATACATAAAGTAATAAAAAAATCACAAATAGAAAAAAGTGACTACAAAAATTCAAATAACAAAAAATAAAGAAGAAAATCCACCCTGAAAGACAGGGGAAAATATCTCCAGTCACAACCCCCAAACTAAGGTAGAAAAATGACCTGCCAAACAGGATGCAGTGTGGACTCGGGGAAGGACTATTAGAGCAATACAACTGTTGTTCTTGTTCAGTTGCTCAGTAGTGTCCGACTCTGCACAACCGCTTGGGCTGTAGCATGCCAGGCCTCCCTGTCCATTGCTGTCTCCTAGAGTTTGCCCAAGTTCATGTTCATTGTATTGGTGACGCTGTCCAGCCCTTTCAGGGCATCCTCTGATGTCCTCTTCTCCTTCTGCCCTCAGCTTTTCCAGCATCAGGGGCTTTTACAATGAAAAGTCAGAAGACCAAAATACTGGAGCTTCAGCATCAGAGCTTCCAGTGAATGTTCAGGATTGATCTCGATTAAGATTGACTGGTTTGATCTCCTTGCTGTCCAAGGGACTTTTGGGAGTCTTCTCCAACACCACAGTTTGAAAGTATCAGTTCTTTGTCCTCCTATCTTCTTTACGNCTTCCAGTGAATGTTCAGGATTGATCTCGATTAAGATTGACTGGTTTGATCTCCTTGCTGTCCAAGGGACTTTAGGGAGTCTTCTCCAACAGCACAGTTTGAAGGTATCAATTCTTTGTCCTCCTATCTTCTTTACGATCCAGCTCTCACAACTATACATGACCACTGGGAATACAATAGCCTTGACTATATAGACCTTTGTCGGCAGAGCAATGTCTCTGCTTTTTAACGTACTGTCTAGGTTTGTCAACATTTTCCTGCCAAAAGCAATTGTCTTCTAATTTCATGGCTACAGTAATCATCTGCAGTGATTTTGGAGCCCAGTAAGAGGAAATCTGTCACTTCGACATCTTCCCCTTCTATTTTCCATGCAGCAATGGGGTGGGATGCCATGATCTTAGTTTTTTTAATACTTAATCCTAAGCTGGCTCTTGCACTTTCTTCCTTCATCCTCATCAAGAGGATCATTAGTTCCTCTTCCCTTTCTGCTATTAGAGTGGCATCANGACATCTTCCCCTTCTATTTTCCATGCAGCAATGGGGTGGGATGCCATGATCTTAGTTTTTTTAATACTTAATCCTAAGCTGGCTCTTGCACTTTCTTCCTTCATCCTCATCAAGAGGATCATTAGTTCCTCTTCCCTTTCTGCTATTAGAGTGGCATCATCCACTCTGGTATCTGAGGTTGTTGATGCTTCTCTCACCTGTCTTGATTCCAGCTTGTAACTCATCCAGCCTGACATGTCTCATGATGTGCTCAGCGTATAGGTTAAACAAACAGGGTGATAGCAGACAGCCCTGTCATACTCCTTTCTTGAATCCATCAGTTTTTCCATATAGGATTCTAACTATTGCTTCTTGACCTGCACACAGATTTCTCAGGAAATAGGTAAGATGGTCTGGTATCCCCATCTTTCTAAGAGCTTTCCACAGTTTGTCATGATTCACACAGTCAAAGGCTTTAGTATAGTCAGTGAACAGAGATAGATGTTTTTTTCTAAAATTCCATTGCTTTCTCTATAATCCAGAGAATGTTGGCAATTTCCTTTTCCTTTTGTAAACCCATCTTGGACATCTGGAAGCTCTTGGTTCACAAAATGCTGAAGCCTAGCATGCAAGATTTTAAGCATGATCTTACTATCATGGGCGATGAGTGCAATTATCCTCCGGTTAGCATATTCTTTGATACTACTCTTCTTGGGAATTGGGATGAAGATTGACCTTTTCCAGTCCTGTGGCCACTCCTTGGTCTTCCAGATTTGCTGACATAATGAATGTAAAACCTTGATGGCATTATCCTTTAGGGATTGGAATAGTTCTACTGGAAATCATCACATTCACCAGCTTTACTAACAGCTGTGCTTCTTAAGGCTCACTTGACTTCACACTCCAGAATGTCTGGCTCTGGGTGACTATCCACACCATTGCAGTAATCCAGTTCATTAAGATCTTTTTATACACTTTTTCTACATCTTTTTATATACTTCTTCAGTGTATTCTTTCCATCTCATTTTGATCTCTTCAGCATCTGCTAGGTCTTTTATCCTTTATTGTGCCCATCTTTGGGTGGAATGTTCCCTTGATGTTTCCAATTTCCCTGAAGGGATCTATAGTCTTTATACTTTTGCTGTTTTCTTCTATTATTATGCACTGTTCATTGAAAAAGGCCTTCTTGTCTCTTCTAGCAATTCTTTAAAACTAAGTTTGAAAGTGAAGTCACTCAGTCGTGTCTGATTCTTTGTGATCCCATGGACTGTAGCCTACAGGCTCCTCCATCCATTGGATTTTCCAGGTAAGAGTACTGGCGTGGGTTGCCATTGCCTTCTCCAGGGGATCTTCCCAACTCAGGGCTCAAACCCAGGTCTCCCACGTTGTAGATAGACACTTTACCCTCTGAGCCATTAGGGAAGTCAAACTAAGTTTAATTGGATGTATTTTTCTTTCTCTCCTTGCTTTTCACTTCATTCTTTCATTATTTATGAAGTCTCCTCAGATAACCACTTTGCCTTTTTGCTTCTCTTTGGGATGGTTTTTGCTACCTCCTGTACAATATTACAGACCTCTGTCCATAGTGCTTCAGGCACACTGTTAACTAGATCCTAATCCCTTGAATCTATTCTTTACCTCTACTGTGAATTCATATGGGATTTGATTTAAAACATACCTGGTTGGTCTAGTGTTTCTCCTGGTTTTCTTTAGTTTAAGCCTGAATTTTGCTATGAGAAGCTAATGATCTGAGCCACAGTCAGCTCCAGGTCTTTTTTTTTTGCTGACTGTACACAACTTCTCCATCTTCAGCTACAAAGAATGTAATCAATATGATTTTAGTATTGACCATTTGGTGAGGTCCATGTGTAAAGTCATCTCTTGTGTTGTCAAAAAAGAATATTTTCTGTGACTAGTGGAAAACTCAGCAGTGGCCATAGGACTGGAAAAGGTCAGTTTTCATTACAATCCCAAAGAAAGGCAATGCCCAAGAACTCTCAAACTACTGCACAATTGCACTCATCTCACACGCTAGCCAAGTAATGCTCAAAATTCTCCAAGCCAGGCTTCANGGGAAACCGAAACACAGAGAGTTTAAGTAGCTTGTTCAAGGTCATAGCACTAGCAAGAGGCAGCTGGGGGCTTCAGACCCTTCAGGGCAAGGCCCCTGACCCCAGGGCCGTGCTCACAGCCATCACTTCTGCTGACTATCATAGTCCCAGATACTTCCTCCCTGTCACATGCACTCTTTCTCCCTGGAACCAAGCACAGTGCCTGAAATACATCCAGCCAACATGTATGGATAGCTACACACATCAGGCTGAGGACACAAAGTCAAAGAACTCGGGAGCCCGGCCTGCCCTCCTTTAGCTCACCTCCAGTAGGGAGGCAGACCCATCCTTCAGGGTGACCAGAAGCCAGGTAGGGCTAGGCAAGCTTCCCAGGGCAGAGGTTTTCAGCTGCTTTGCTGTATCCCCAGGAGCTGGAACAGTGCCTGGCGCACAGAGGTCCTCTGTGAAACAAATATTTGTGTAATGAATGGATACAAGCTTTTATAAACTCAGGGTACTCCAGGAGCCCGGAGGAGGGCATGGAATCTGCCTGGAGGGGGAACCCAGGAGGGCTTGCTGGAGTCTGCAGCACCTGCCCTGAGTGTGAAGGAGGGGTAGGGATGAGGGGGCAGGCTGAAGCAGGCAAGTGCATCCCAGGCAAAAGGAGCAGTGTGCTTGGTGTCAAACACACAGTTACAGAGCATAAAGAGAGCAAGACAGTCAGGACCGCAAGAGACGAAGAAGGCTGGAGAGGCAGGCAGTGGGGTGCGGAGGCCATGGCTGCAGGAAGGAGGAGGGCCTGGCTCGGATGCTGGGGCGAAGGTGCGGCCTCCGTCCCGAAGATAACGGGGACCATCGAATGGTGTTAAGCAGGAGCGTGACCTGCTCAGATCACCTTCTAAGGGCAGTCACTCTGACCGCAGGGTGGACAGCAGCTTCAGGAGCGTTTTAGTCCAGCGGCTGGGACACCCATGAGCCAGTTGCCTTTGGGACCCAGAACCACGATGGCAGACATCAGGGATAGTGGGAATAAACACCAGGCGGGCAGGGAGTCAGAATCTCGGGAACTTGGAACCTGAATGGCTATGAGGATGAGGGACAACTGTGGGCAGTGCACAGGAGCCAAAGATGTTCCGACACCTGTAAGTTAAGTTTCCGGGTGTACGGGCAGCTTGCTGTGCCTCAAGCCAGAACACAAAGCCTAGCTGAGGAAACAAAAGATCCTCCAGGGAGCAGTGAAATAATAGCCATGAAATAATACCCCTTACTCTGTGCTCACCCCATGCCAGAAGGCGCTAAGCACTTTGGTCATATGGACTCATTCAAGCCTCACAACAACCCTCTGAGGTTATGTCATTTGGGGGTTTTCCTTGTGGCTCAGCTGGTAAAGAATCTGCCTGCGATGCACGAGACCTGGGTTTGATCCCTGGGTGGGGACGATCCCCTGGAGAAGGGAAAGGCTACCCACTCCAATATTCTGGCCTGGAGAATTCCATGGTCTGTATAGTCCATGGGATCGCACAGAGTTGGACACGACTGAGTGACTTTCATTTCACTATGCCATCTTTGCAGAGGAGGAAAGCAAGACACAGGTTACTGGCCCAAAATACCACATCTGATAAATGCTGGAGCTGAGAGTTAAACGCAGGCAGCAGGACTCCAGACCCCATCTGTCCCTCCCCTACACCCTGTTCCTGGGGACCACATCCCCCAACCACTGCACCCTGGGCTAGGTGCTAGGCAATGCTCAGAGAGGGCTGGGTGAAGGCCATGCCGGCAGGAGGGACTTTAGACAGTGGTGACTGTTGGGAAGCCGCTTCCCCTCCAGGGGGCACACCTCGAGCTTCAGGGAGCCTAGCCAAGAGCAGACCTTTCAGGTCTAGTATTTAGTCAAGCATCAGCTCTCATCCATGCCAGCTGAGTTCCCAGTCACCCTTCCGGCAGTCAGAGCCGTGTGAATCTACATCCCAACCCAGTGCAGGGTTTCACCAGGCCTCTCGGTTCTGCCCCTCTTCTCCTGGTCAGGCCCAGGCTCCCTGAGGATGCTCAGCCAGGAGACCCCACAATCAGGATCCCTGCCCAGTCAGTGGCCAGACCCAACCAAGTGCTGGTAGCAGCCCAGCATGGTCAGACCCCTCTTTCTGTCTGTGGCTCAAGCCTGTGGCAAATCCATGCTCCACCTACTTTCGGTGGGATGGGGTTCTGGGCCCCTGCTGTGCGGAGGCATCTAGGGTTCACCCAGGGGTAGGTTTCTGGGGTGGAGGCCAGGCCTGGAGGTGCCAGCCCTGGGGGGAGGGAGGTCATGAGCAGTGTCTGCAGCCAGCTCGGTCCAAGTGACCCTGTTTGGAAGGCACAGGGCCATCTCCCAGGTGGAC
This sequence comes from Oreotragus oreotragus, assembly GCA_006410675.1. Classification (NCBI taxonomy): domain Eukaryota; kingdom Metazoa; phylum Chordata; class Mammalia; order Artiodactyla; family Bovidae; genus Oreotragus; species Oreotragus oreotragus. The sequence goes on along the minus strand of SJYX01008456.1, from coordinate 58,643 downwards.
AGCACTTGACTGAGAGCCAGCGCCAAGCTACAGAGTTCACGTCCTGACTCTGCCATTCACTGGGGTTGTTACAACCCCAGAAGTCATGGTTTCCTCATCCGTAAAATGGGGTAAGAGAGCAATTGAACTTTAAAAGAGATAATGCAAGATCAGCATTAGCACAGGGTCCAGCGCCTGCCAGGCGTTCGACTAATGTTCACGGCCACTGTTGCTGTTACACTCGTTATTGGAGATGTCCTTAGAAGGAGAGGGTTAGTCCCCTTTGAAGAGTAAAATGGGAATCAGCTGTCACAGCTCTTCCATGCTCCCCCAGGCCCCTACCCAGCACAAACTTCCACGCAGGGCCCCTCTCCACCCCCACAGCTGGGCCCCTGGTGAGTCATCTCCCCCCACATCTCAGTCCCCTCATCTGTAGAATGGGATCATAAGGAACTTCCCTGTGGAGGGGGCGAGGGTGGGAGGACCGCGCCGGGTCCAGTCAGGAGCACAGAGACTTTCCCTCCCCCGCTCTGATCCCATAAGCTCCCCTGGCAGAGGTGATCGCACATTCCTTTCTCTGGGTTCAGCAGAGACCAGGTTGGAATTTTTCAGAAGGAGCTTTACTAGCACATTAAGAGGAAACAAAGGCCTTTCTTTGAAGTCTGGAGAGTGTGGGGCGTGTGGGTTGTGGTTTCTGGGTTCCCTGGACAGGAGCCATAGGCCACAGCTTTCACACCACAGAACCCAGACCTGTGGTTGCCCAGCTCAGCCTGGGGGCTCCTGAAGGCCTGGATCTGGCCTTGGATGGGCAGGCCTTCCCCTCTGAGGCACCTGTGATTCCTCTCAGGGCCTGGAGTCTTCCTGTCCTCTCTCCGGGGCCACAGAAATTCTGTCACCCACACAGGTCCCTGGAGGCCCCAAGTCACAGCTGGAGAAGCAGAGAAGCTGCTCAGTGGTCCCCCAGAACTGGGCCTCCCTCTGTGAGGTTACCCTGCTGAGTCTCTGGTCTTCCTCCATCTCAACCTCCGAATCCCCAGGCTGCCTACCACCCAGGCCACCTGTCCATCTCTTGTCTCCAACTGAGCTCCTGCTTCACCCCTACTTGCTCGCCCCAGACCCTGCCCTGGGTACTCCTCCTATCATCTCCCCTATCCTAGCCTCCAATCTGACTCCCAGGTAAAGATCAGGGGGCCCCACCCTAGCCACATGTCTGGGCCAGTCTGACCCCCCACCCACCATGGCAGCCCTCACCTAGGAAACTGTGATCCTAGGCAGGAGGAGCTCCGGAGCCATCCCATGGGCTCTCCAGGGTCACTGAGTGCTCCATGAGCACCTGCTTTGTGCAAAGACCTACTCTGTGCAAAGCTAAAGACCCCTGGGCTGGCACTTTGCCTTCCTTCTTTTGCAACCTTTCGAGTCTTCTTTTGTGGCCACTGTGAGTGTCAGGCGTCCCAGGTGGCTCAGTGGCAAAGAATCTGTCTGCCAGTGCAGGAGACGCAAGAGACGCAGGATCCCCGGGTCAGGAATTTCTGCCTGGAGAATTCCATGGACAGAGGAACCTGGGGGGCTACAGTCCATGGGGTCGCAAAGAGTCAGACACGACTCAGCGACCGAGCACTGTGACTGTCACCCCTCTTTACAGAAGAATACACTGGGCTCAGATCAAAAGGGTGATTCTCACAGCCATGAGGGTGAAGTCAAGCTTTCACAGCAAGAGGGTCGGGGGTTCCGACTCCAGAATCCATGCCCTTTCTATTGCATCACATATCCCTGTGAGCGCAGGCTTTACAATGACTCGTGACAATAATAATAAAACAGCTATTCCATAGAGGGCCGACTGTTTGCCCCAGTATAGTGCTGGGTGCTCTTCCTTCTTTATTTTCTTTACAAGTCTGAGAAGTAAGTATTAGTATTATGCCCATTGGCTCAGACGGTAAAGAGTCTGCCTGCAATGAGGGGAGACTCAGGTTCGATCCCTGGGTCAAGAAGTTCCCCTGGAGAAGGGAATGGCAACGCACTCCAGTATTCTTGCCTGGAGAAACCCATGGACAGAGGACCCTGGTAGGGTACAGTCCACGGGGTCACGAAGAGTTGGACACGACTGAAGTAACTTAGCAGGCATGCAGGTACCCACACAGATAAGGAGACTGAGTCCCAGAGAGGTTAAGTAAGTGGTCCAGGAACACACAGCTACTAAGGAACAGAACTAAAGACTCAAACCCTCCAGAGTCTCACCAGGTACCTGGCCCTCTGGCCCTTGTGTCTCAGGGTTGGTTCTATTAGAGGCCCAAGAGTAGATAGAGCCAGAGCAATTCTCCCCAGGTCTGAACTGGGTCTAAAGGGCCCCCAGTCTAGGGAAGTGTGTTCCCCCTGTCTTTTCTCTGGGGTAAGTATGGACCATGTGTGCGGTCCCCTGGCAGAGTCAGTCCATACAGATCCAGCGGGAGCCCCATCCTTCGTTGGTCGCCCATGCTTGCCCTGACTTTTTTTTTTTTTCCCCAAAACCAATATACAGTTATTATCTCACGGTTTCCAAGGGTCAAAATCTGGGTCCAGCTTAATCGGATGCTCTGCGTGGGTCTCACAGGCTGCAGTCAAGACATCAGTCAGACTGCATTTCTTCCTGAGTTTGGCCTCTTCTGAGGTCACCCTGACCATGATTGTTTGCCCTGACCTTTTATGATACACCTTTACTCTGTCCTCTGAGGGGCCTCCTGGCCCGTGATTTTGCTGCCACTCCAGCTCCTGAGCCTGTCCCTCACCCTTTGAGCCTGAAGTCAGACCAACGCGCTTGGCTCTGGCCTCAGCCACCTCCCCAGCGATGACTCTGACCCATCCCACACTAGTGTCTTACGGTGGCACGCGGCCACAGCTCCCTGCACTGAGCCTTCCTCTGGCAGCTCGGGACTCAGAGCAAGGCACACATCAGGGAGCGGTAGTCAAGGGCACTAGCTAGGGGTCCACAGACCTGAGTTTGGATCTCTGCCTTGAAATGAACCAAGCTACACTTGGGCAAGTTGCTTACCCTCTGAGCCTCAGGTTCTTTGTCGATAAACTGGAGATAATGATAATTCATAGGATTGGTATGGCATCATTTGCAAAGCTTGCTTCTGAGCACAGTAGGCCCTCTGTTTTCCTCCCACCACCTTTCTGGTTTTACATCACTCAGGAAGACACGGCAGTGGGCTTCCTGTTCTTCCCTTCCTAAACCCAGCTCCCGAAGGAGTAATCATTCCAAGAAAGGAAAAAGAAGGCCAAGAACGGTGGATATGATATTGGGAGCAAAATTTCTGTGTGGAGCTGCCAAAAACTGATAGGCAAGAGGCCAGCCCAGGCCATGCCAAGGGCTAGATAGAAGCTGACCGTCAGCCCCGACCCATTGCAAGTTACTGTTTTTGCTCTGGGCTCATCAGTAGACTATGTACTTTCTTGCTGTGTAGTCACTTAGTCACATCTGACTCTTTTGTGACCCCGTGAACTGGAGCCCCTCCATGGGATTTCCCAGGCAGGAATTCTGGAGTGGGTTGCCATTTCCTTCTCTAGGAGGTCTTCCCAACCCAGGGATCGAACCCACATCTCCTACATTGCAGGTGGATGCTTTAACCACTGAGCCACCAGGGAAGTCCCCATTGATTATTCCTTGGACAAATATTGACATTTTCTGTGCACCAACTACTCTGCTAGCTGCTAGGGATAAAGAGTCCTCCAACGAGACACCTCTGGCCTCAGCAAAGTTATGGCAGTAGTCAGGCATCACACTGCGTGACCTGTGTCCTCTTAGAGGAGAGGACAGATGCATGGAAGAAGGAATGAGGACACTGGGAGTCTGGATGTGCTTCTCAGACATGTGTCTGTTTCACAAATATTTGCCGACTCCCTGCTCGTGTCAGGCACCCAGAAAAACATGTTCCTGGCACTCGGAGTTAGATGATCTTGACGTGTTTCAAAGGGCTGACAACCTTGCTAGGATAAGGGAAGAAAAGCACACAAGCAAAGAGGAACACCAGAGCCTGAAGCTACTGCAGAATCACTAGTGTAACGCGATTAAAACCGCAGACCCCACACAGTACCAGAACCCTCTCTAGACACCCACTGGCCTGCTCCTTGCACACCCCCTCACTTCCTCCTTTACTCTTTTTCCTCTTCCACTCCCACACACACACCCTGCAGGCTCTCTTTCCAGCCAGAATGAGCCCACTGGGTTTGTGGGCCAGTGCCAGCCACTCAAGAGTTAGCCGGAGGACCTGGAGGCTTCGCCCTTCCCCAGACTCCCTCGCTTCCTGCGAAGAAAGTGAAAAGAGCTCCCTGGGGTGCGTGGTCCTTTCCCCACACTGTTTTACATCCAAAACATTTTCATGCAGCATTTCCAGCAAATGAGATTCTTCGCTTCATTACACAAGTAATTCGGGCTGACTGGACCAAGGGTGCGTGTCGGGGATTAGCAGGAGATTAGGCCAGACAGGTGGGCAGGAGTCAGAGCTGGAGGGCTTCATAAATCTGTGTTAATAGAGCTTTCTGTTTAACCAGAGAGCACGAGAAAGCCAGAGAGTGCTTTAGACAAGGCAGCAACCTGATTTGAGTGGTGTTTCAGAAAGTCACCCTGGAAAGAATGAATAGGAAGGACTGAGGCCAAAGGCCATCAGAGGCTCGTCCTGATAATCCTCTCTGGGCTCAGGTTCCTCAACTGTCAGATGAAGATGACAGCAACTCTACATCATAAGGTTGCTGTGATGACTGAAAAAACTAAGGCATGAAAAGACAGTGCCTGGTGTGGAGCAAGCCCTCAATACATGCTATTCTTTTTAAAATTCATTTTATTGAAGTATAGTTGATTTACAATGTTGTGTTATCCATGGACAGAGGAGCCTCGTGGGCTTCAGTCCATAAGGTTCCAGAGTCCCACACGACTGAAGCGACTTAGCACACACAGCACGCACGTTAATTTCTGTGCAGCAAAATGACTCAGTTCTCCATATATACATTCTTTTTCATATTTTTCCATGTGGTTTATCCCAGGATATCGAATATACTGTGCTATACAGTAGGACCTTGCTGTTTATCCCTTCTTTATATAATAATTTGCATCTGCTCATCGCAAACTCCCCATCCATCTCTTCCCCCATTCCCTCCACAAGCACAAGTCTGTTCTCTGTGTTTGTGAGACTGCTTCTGTTTCATAGACAGCTCCATGTGTGTCACACGTTAGAGTCCACACATAAGTGATCTCATAGGGTATTGTCTTTCTCTTTCTGATTTTTCACTTAGTGTGATCATCTCCAGGTCCATCTGTGTTGCACAAACGGCATGGTTTCATTCTTTCTTACGGCTGAGTAGTATTCCTTGTATGTGTATACTATATATATATCTTCTTTATCAATCCATCAATGGGCATTTAGGTTTCGTCCATGTTTTGGCTATTGTGAACAGTGCTGCTATGAAGGGGTACATGTATCTTTTCGAACTACAGTTTTGTCCAGATAAATGCCCAGGAGTGGGATTGTTGGATCATGTGACAACTCTATTTTTGGCTTTTTGAGGAATCCTCATACTGTTTTCCATAGTGACTGCACCAATTTAATTTCCCACCGATGATGTAGGAGGTTTCCCTTTTCTCCACACCCTTTCCAGCACTTGTTATTTGTAGACCTTTTAATGATGCATACCTCATTGCAGTTTTGGTTTGCATTTCTCAATAATTAGCAATGTTGGAGCATCTTTTCATGTGCCTGTTGCCCAACTGGATGTCTTCTTTGGATCTTCTGCCCATTTTTCGACTGGGTTGTTTGTGTTTTGTGATTGAGTTGTATGAGCTGTTCATATATTTTGGAAATGAAGTCCTTGTCAGTCTCATCATCTGCAAAACTTTCTTCTAGTCCGTTCTGCTCTGCTAAGTCACTTCAGTCGTGTCCGACTCTGTGTGACCCCATAGACGGCAGCCCACCAGGCTCCCCCATCCCTATGATTCTCCAGGCAAGAACACTGGAGTGGGTTGCCATTTCCTTCTCCAATGCATGAAAGAGAAAAGTGAAAGTGAAGTCGCTCAGTCTGTCTGACTCTTCGCGACGCCATAGACCGCAGCCCATTTAGCTATCTTTTAATTTCATGGCTGCAGTCACCATCTGCAGTGATTTTGGAGCCCAGAAAAATAAAGTCTGACACTGTTTCCACTGTTTCCCCATCTATTTCCCATGAGGTGATGGGACCAGATCCCATGATCTTAGTTTTCTGAATGTTGAGCTTCAAGCCAACTTTTTCACTCTCCTCTTTCACTTTCATCAAGAGGCTTTTTAGTTCCTCTTCACTTTCTGCCATAAGGGTGGTGTCATCTGCTTATCCGGTTATTGATATTTCTCCTGGCAATCTTGATTCCAGCTTGTGCTTCTTCCAGCCCAGCGTTTCTCATGATGTACTCTGCATAGAAGTTAAATAAGCAGGGTGACAAAATACAGCCTTGACGTACTCCTTTTCCTATTTGGAA
>SJYX01008456.1:20029-49558 GCA_006410675.1 Oreotragus oreotragus | reverse complement strand
GCCTGGCGTGCTGCAGTTCATGGGGTCGCAAAGAGTCAGACACGACTGAGGACTGAGCTGAACTGATGAGCTATCTTTGCATTTTGTTTATGGTTTCCTTTGCTGTGTGAAAGCTTGTAAATTACATTAGGTCCCATTACTTTTATTTCTATTAAATATTGACTTTTGTTCTTAATCCAAGCATAAGAGGGTGGTGTCTGCACTGAGATAGCAGTAATGGAAATAGAAGAATCCAGATTCAAGAACTATTAAGGGATTTCCCTAATGATCCAGTGAATAAGACTGTGCTTCCACTGCAGGGGCACGGGTTTGATTCCTTTCAGGAAACTAAGATCCCACATGCTGCTGGGGCAGACAGAAAAAAAGAAAGAAATATTAAAAAGTTAGAAACTGAAGGATCAAGCAGTTGTAACATGGGAGAAAGTGAAGTCGCTCAGTCATGTCCGACTCTTAGCGACCCCATGGACTGTAGCCTACCAGGCTCCTTTGTCCATGGGATTTTCCAGGCAAGAGTACTGGAGTGGGGTGCCATTTAGGAAGGAGTCAAAAAAGGCTGCTGGTCACTGTGATTCCGACCTTACAGGGAGGGGGCAACAGGTGTCATTGACTCTACCTTCCAGATAGAGATTTCAAGTAGACAGCTAAATTGTTGGGTCTCAAGGGCAGAAGAAAGGCTGGGCTAAAGAGAGGGATTTGGAGTCTTTACCATAATATAGTCATTGAAATCACAGAAGCAGATGATATTTCCTGGGAAAGTGGATAAAAAGAGGAAGATCTAAGAGGAGCCCTGGGGAACCCTCAAGGGATAGAGAGAAAGGAGACCACAGAGGGAGATAAAGAAGGAAGACCAGGGGGAGGGCGAGGTCAGCGGGGTCAGGGGCTGCCAGAGGGAAGTCAGGTCGGGACCCAGAAGGTTCCACTGGGTTTGGGGAAAAGAGTTTCAGTGGCATGGTGGGAACAGACTTGGGAAATGAGTAGGACATGAAGACAGGTAATAGCAAGCGTGGTTCCTTGTTCCCGAGATTTGGCTTTGAAGGGAAGAGAGAAATGGAGTGAACGTGGAAGGGAAGAGGGCTCTCAGATGGAGACTGGAGCACATGCAAATGCAGGTGGGGAGGAGCCTGGAGAGGCAGAGGGAGAAAGAGAGACGAAGGTGTGTGTGAGAGGCTGGGGAGCAGACACACGGGGAGCCACTGGACTCAGGTGAGCCTGCGGGGCTTGAGAACAGACCTGGGTGTGTGACAGCTGAACTGCCCAGAAGCCGGAAGGCAGGCCACACACGCTGAAGGGCCGTTCTCCGTTCACAGCCACAGGGCAGGGACCCAAGGAGCCCCGGGCCAGACCGAAGGGGATTAAGCTAGGGGAAGCCCAGTGAGGGCTCTGGGACAGCAAGCGCACACACGGGGCCCACGCCGGGCTGGACTGAGCTGCCTGGCCCCCTCTCTCCCGTGCAGTGGGACTTGGTGTGCAACTCCAACAAACTGAAGGAGCTGGCCCAGTCTATCTTCATGGCGGGCATACTGATTGGCGGGCTCGTGCTGGGAGCCCTGTCTGACAGGTGAGACGCAGGGGCCCTGCAGTGGGGGCTCAACCCATGGAGACCCCCTCATCCCCTCTCTGTACCACCCACGCACTCCCAAAGAGGCAAAGAGCTGGGGGAGGTGGGCGAGAGGGTCCCTGCTGAGCAGCCAGACCCTTCCAGGGCCACTGTCTACCCTCTGCCCTCAAACCTCTACAACTTGAGTCTTCCAGCCTCCCCAGAGCTGGGGCCCCAGCCTCAAGGTGTCCAGACACAGTAGCCGCTGTGTGGCCATGGAGGTGGACGGATGAATGGCTTGGAGAGGAGTGGTCCTTTGAACCCTGTTCAGGCAACTAAGCTGGGGGTAGAGGAGATCACTCATTAACTCAAACATCTAACTGCAAACTTGTCCACAAAAATAGCAATTACCAGCAAGGCTCTGTCCCGGGAGGGAGTTACATGCCCTGCCTGGCCCTTTGGGAGGTGGAGGGGTGGGGTCCAGCCCTTTGCCCTGAGGCCTGCAGAGTCACTCTCCTTGGCTGGCTCACAGCCGCTAACATCCCTCTTCTTCTTCGAGCTGCAGGTTTGGCCGCAAGCCCATCCTGACCTGCAGCTACCTGCTGCTGGCGGCCAGCGGCTCAGGCGCAGCCTTCAGCCCCACCTTCCCCACCTACACAGCCTTCCGCTTCCTGTGTGGCTTCGGCATCTCAGGCATTACCCTGAGCACCGTCATCTTGAGTGAGCCGCAGGGGGAAGGGCAGGGACCAAGAATTTGGGAAGCAGCCCGCCTGAAGCTGAGAGTGGGGTCTGGGCCCGGCTCAGCCACAGGCACCGGGCGGCCTTGGTCAAGCCAGGCACTACCCCTCTCAGGACCCCAGAGGCCCACTCTGAACAAAACAAGCATAACAGCAGCAGCTTCAGTGCTGAGGACTTGCCTTGGCCTGGCACCTGCCAGATACATGATCTCGCTCAGTCCACACACACAAGTAGATAAAAACAAGGGAACTCATCTGCCGCTGGAGAGGCAGTCAAGAATGTGGGCTTAGGGGGACTTCCCTGGTGGTCCAGTGGTTAGGAAGCCACCTTGCCATGCAGGGGACATAGGTTCCATCCCTGGTCAGGGAACTAAGATCCCGCATGCCTTGGGACTATTGAGCCCGGTGCTCTGGAGCCCAAGCCCCACAACTAGAGAGCCTGCGCACCTCAAAGAAGACCCCATGTGCTGCCAAGACCTAACACAGTCAAATTAAAAAAAAAAAAATGTGGGCTTGGAAATCAGACAAACCTACATTTGATTCCTGCCTCTTGAGCCTCAGTCATAGCATCTCTAAAATGGGGGCGATGAAACTTTAGGGTCAGGGTCAGATCAAGCGGCCAGTAGGGGACAGGAACTGATACCCCTTCTCTGGAGGTGCCCAGGACCCACACGGGGCTTAACCCGGTCCTTGGGCTCCTCCTGCAGATGTCGAGTGGGTGTCCACCCGGATGCGGGCCATCAAGTCGATCGTGGTCGGTTACTTCTACACCTTCGGACAGTTCATTCTGCCTGGCCTGGCCTATGCCATTCCCCAGTGGCGCTGGCTCCAGCTAACCGTGTCCGTTCCCTTCTTCGCCTTCTTCCTGCTGTCCTGGTGCGTGGCCCCTCTTTCTCAGCGTCCCTCCTTGCGCCTGCCGGGATCACATAGGAGGAGCTCATGCCTGACCAGGCTGGCTGATTCTGTCTGTCCTGAGACACCCTGAGATGGTCAGGAAGGGAGATCCTGGGAGGAGGAACTGCACACAGAGGCGTGCCTCTGGAGGGAGCACCCAGGGGGGTACCCAGGGCAGTAGAAAACGAGGGCAAGTTGATGTGGTTGGAAGGGGGGCAGGCCAGAAAGCAGAGAGGCCTCAGCTTCACATGGAGGAACAGAGCATGCTTTTGAAGATGCCTGGGGTGCTGAAAGGCCTGACCAAACTTCTGTTTGTGACACAGTCACAACAGAAGGGGATGAGAGACAGGGGAAGGTGACTGTGTGGGAAGGTGGGGCTTGGGGCATTTTGAAGGAAAAGTCCTTAGAGTTTGGGGACTCCTGGATTTGAGATATAAAGGAAAGCTGGAACTTCCCTGGTGGTCCACTGGTTAAGATTCTGTGCTTGCACTGCAGGGGGCACAGGTTCCATCCCTGGTTGGGGAAGTTCCACGTGCTGAATAGTGTGGCCAAAAAAAGGAAAAGAAAGCTCCAACTTGAGAACCTGGGAGAATCGAGGTGTCTGATTCAATGACGAAGATAGGAAACCAAATTGTGGGTGGTACTTGATAGCAGGACCCAGAGAATAGGAAATATTGAACAAACTCAGGAGCAGAAATGAAGTCTTGGAGAACCCTTTATCCAGCACTTACTATATGTGAGGCCCTGTTCTGGGCATCAGTCCACATCATCCTGATGCTTATAGCATCTTTGTATGAAGGGTACATTAGTATTCCCATTTTACAGATGAGTAAACAGAGGTTCAATGAGGTGAAGCAATCTCCAAAGGTTTGCACAAAAAGACAAAGGACTGGAATAGGGCCTCCATTTGAAAATGAAAATAAGCTCGCAGGCAGATGGACAATCTTGCAGTAAGAGAGACGGTTGGAGGGTCTGGGGTGAAGCTGGGCATGTCCACAGCCTAGGATGGGAGCTGAGAGTCAGGAGGCAAAATAAGGGTCAGCAGGCCCCTTCATTGTGTGACTTGAGACAAGCTCCACACATTCTAAGCCTCAAGATTTTCCTAGGCAAAGTGGAGAGACTAATGTCTCTCACCCAGAGCTTGGTCCACAGAAACGTTCACTAATTGTCATTATTTTCTGGAAGAGGAGGATGGAATCTAGACCCTGGCTATGGGGTTTGGGAGGAAGTCATGGATCATTCTGGTAGGTGCAGGCTGAGAAGATTATCAGGGCAGAAACAAGACCACACGACCAGAAGGGCAGGTAGCAATGGGCCCAGTAAGCTGCCACTACCAGCTGGACCAAAGGTCTGAGGCCAGAAGACCAGTGCCCACTCCCCAGAGGGTCTCACTGGAGCTAGGTCCTGGGTGCCTGTGGGGGCTGCAGCCAGAGCAGACCCCACCTGGGATCAGACTTTTCCAAGCATCCCTTCTGTCTCCCCACACCTCTGCCTCCTGCATTTCTCTTCATCTTAGTGACCCTCGGGGATGGCTCAGAATGAACCCACCCCGAAAGGACAGCCCAGGGGTTGGGGAGAGAGGTTGGCCACACACTTGCCAACCCCAAGCTCCCCTGCTGCTCTTGCAAACCCCCCATGCCCAGCAGAGTTGGCCTTTTGCAGGGAGAATCAGAGTACTTGGACCCACTCCGGGGACCACAACCCTAAGCTTAGCACTTAACCCCCTACCTAAGATGCCCTGGGGCTGTAGCTCTGCCCCAACCTTCTCCTAGGACCTGGAATTTGGTCTAAGAAAGGCTGGGTGCATGAACGTGCAAGACCCTCCAGCCAGTCTCAAAAGTGCCGTTCCTTCCCCAGGCCCCACCTGCCTTGGCCTAGGACTCAAGGGTCCGAGCTCAGAAAAACACCCAAGGACAGCAAACAACCCAAGTTGCAAGGGGGGTAGGGGGGTGTGTAGGGGAAGGCTCTTCTGGAAAGGGAAGAAGAGATCTCTGGAATTTGTGTTGGCTGCAGGCAGCCCAGGGGGCAAAGCTTGGCCAAGTTTAAATTCCATGAAATCTGTAGTAAGGCAACTCGGGTTTCTGGGCCTCCTTGCCCTTGACTCTGGCGCATGACCTCTCTCCAGCCTCTCAGGAGCGCTTCTGGCGCGGGGAGGTGGGGCGGGGAGACACTGCGCCTTGCTTCTGGCCCTCAGGTGGCAACCAGAGTCCATCCGCTGGATGGTCCTGTCTGGAAGACCCTCCAAGGCCCTGAGAACACTCCGGCAGGTGGCAGCCTTCAACGGGAAGAAGGAGGAAGGAAAGAAACTCAGCCTGGAGGTAGAGGCTGAGGGGGATTATGGTCTGGGGCAGGAACCCAGGCTCTGCTACTGAGCTATCCCCTTCCTCTTGCCTCCATTTCCTCTGCCCACAAGCCTACTTCTGATGAGCTAAGCAAGCTTCTTTAAAGCCACCAGGCCTGCACTGCCCTTTCTTCTTCCTGCTGCCCACCAGCTGGTCACTAATGGCACCCCTCCCCTTCCTCTGCCCCCAAGGAGATCAAACTCAACACGCAGAAAGAAGTGGCCTTGGCCAAGGCCAAGCGCAGCGTAGCCGACCTGTTCCGGACACCCATCCTGCGCCGAATGACCTTCTGTCTTTCCCTGGCCTGGTAACCCACCACCCCTCCCTGCCCACACCCCAGCACCCTTGCCAAGCAGGCATCATGAACAGGGCCTCTGAAAGGCTCACCTACAGACAAGGCCTGAGTACCTGCAAGAAGAGCAGAGGTATCCCCTCCTCAGAGCCGCCCCAGCCAAGCCTCAACCCCAGAAATCTCTCGCATCCCTGCCCCACAGACAGGCCCAGCCGTCAGGGCCTGCTTTCCCCTGGAGTCACACCCACCTCACCCACAAGGCAGATGCCCCAAACCCCTTCACCAGCTCGTATCTCACAATGTGAACTGTGCCTCTGTGTTCTTACCCCCCCACCCCCAACTGGTCCAGCTCTGCTCTCTGGGACCCCACAGAACAAGGCTGGCACTCAGGGCTGCAAGATTTAACAACAGAAATCATGCTTCTCCTGAATCTTCTGCCCGCCATCCCACCACTCCTTCAAAGCCCTTTCCGCAACCTGGTTCTGAGTCCCTTCTCCATCCAGGCCATCGCCACGTGGAAAGGATTCACTGTGTCCCGGAATGCTTCCCCTCAAAGAGGACTCCCACAACTCTGAGAGGGAGACAGGAGGCATCTCGCTCACGAGCACAGCCCTGGGGACGTTCTCCTCCCCCATTCTGAGTGCTAGACCATTACCCAACCAAAACAGATCATTTGCTGCCTCCTTTGGTCTCCAAGAGTCCCCCCAGGATCAATATTCTCTGGAGTCAATTATACTGCAGTCGTCACCCTACTTTAACCCACGCCCATGTCAGACATAACCAATCAATCCCAGCACGCTCTCACTGAGCCCAGACGGATCTCAGAAGCCTCAAAATGGCACTGAAGCAGACCCTACCAATTCATTGCAGCTGGGACAAGAAAGGAAACTCTTCATCATCCTGTTGACCCAATGAGCGGTATGGGGAGAGGCCCCCAGCTGGCTGTAGGTCATAACGGATCACTCTCTGCCCCTCAGGTTTTCCACCGGTTTTGCCTACTACAGTTTGGCTATGGGTGTGGAGGAATTTGGAGTTAACCTCTACATCCTCCAGCTCATCTTTGGCGGGGTCGACGTCCCAGCCAAGTTCATCACTATGCTGGCCATAAGCTATCTGGGCCGGCACACAACCGAGGCTGCTCTTCTGCTCCTGGCAGGAGGGTGCATCCTGTCTCTCATCTTTGTGCCTGCAGGTGAGAAGCTGGCACTATCCCCAGACCCCTCTGAGGTCTGGGACTCAGAGAGAGGCTGGCCTACATCTGTGGGCCTCGCAGGCTGGGAGTAAGGTTCCAGGGACTCCAGTCCTGTGGGATCTGCCTCTCTCTTACCTTCAGCAGTGCCCTGTGCTCTCTGGGGCCCAGGTTTCTCATCTAGAAAATAACTCAGTTGGGCTAGATCCTATCGAAGATCCTTTCCAGACCTGACTCAGGGCAGAGTATGGTGGTGTCTGCACTGTGTGAAGAGTTGCATGGCCTGAGTGACTTGGTTGCAGAAAACAAGCTTGGATGGGGAAACATCAGAGCCCAGTGACCAAGAAACACTCTGCAACCTACTTCACCATGACCTTGGAAAAGCCAATTTTACTTTACATTGATGTTTATGTGCGGGGAGGGGGGTTCCCCAGGCGGAGCTTGTGGTAAAGAACCTGTCTGCCGATGCAGGAGGAGTAAGAGCCAAGGGTTCGATCCCTGGGTCGGGAAGCTCCCCTGGAGGAGAGCATGGTAACTCACTCCAGTGTTCTTGCTTAGAGAATCCCAGGGACAGAGGAGCCTGATGGGCTACAGTCTATGGGGTTACAAAGAGTCAAACATGACTGAAGCTACTTAGCACAGACGCACACATGGGTTAATACACCAACATCTTCCCAAAGGAACTGGACTAAAATGATACAATAAACTATGAAAACAGGGACTCGGAGTCAGGGAAAGACCCAAAGGCAGCAGGACAGAAGCCCACACAGCCCTGGGAATAGCAGAGAGGCTATTAGTGGCTTTAAGTTTGGATCTGAGCTTCCCAGCAACCAAAACTAAAAGAGAGAGGAGGTCTCTGAGGAGTGAAAACACTTGGGAACTTCTGAGCCCCGAGATTCACCTTGTTCTCTTTCCTCTGCAGACTTGATGACCCTGAGGACAGTACTGGCTGTGTTTGGGAAGGGATGCTTATCAGGCTCCTTCAGCTGCCTCTTCCTCTTCACGAGCGAGCTATACCCCACAGTCACTCGGTAGGTGCTGGGCACGGGGCCGGCCCAGCCAAAGGCTACAGGGGCAGGTGGAATTGTGGACCTGATCCAGGGGTCCCAGAGCCGTTCTCTGAGAATGTATGCACAGGCTGCCAACCTCTGCTCTGAACTCTCCCAGGCAAACAGGCATGGGCATAAGTAATATGTGGGCCCGTGTGGGAAGCATGACAGCCCCCCTGGTGAAAATCACGGCGGAGCTGAAACCCTTCATCCCCAACGTCATCTTTGGGAGCATCGCCCTCCTGGGAGGCAGCGCAGCCCTCTTCCTGCCTGAGACACTCAATCGGCCCTTGCCAGAGACTATTGAGGACGTAGAAAACTGGTCAGTCCCCTACCTCTGGCCCCAGCAGGCCTCCTCCACAGGGAAGCCCAGGGCTTTTCCTGAGTTCTCTTTCCCTAGGTCCCTGCGGGCAAAGAAATCAAAGCAGGAGCCAGAAGCAGAAAAGGCATCCCAGAGGATCCCTCTGCAGCCTCATGAGCCGGGCCTGGGCCCCAGCTGAAGGCAACAGACCTTCGTTTCCCTGCCCTCCACAAACAAATCCCAGTCAGGCCCTTGCCTGTCTCTGGGTTCTGAGGACACCTTGGGGAGAGCCCGGGCACATCCATGCTCTTAGGACACAGTCTTTTGAGACCTTGCGGGAGTCATCTCCACCACCACCCGAGCCCCCTCCCCAGCTCGGGCCAGTTCAAAGGTTTGGCCACAGGCCTTGCACACCCCACCTTGCCCTCACCCTCCCCGCAGCCCGGACCCTGCCATTCTGTCCAGCCCTTCCTCACTGGCCACTTCCCTCATTGTTCCCACCCCGTTCCCCTTCCTGTGCCCCCCACTTTGTTCAACAAGAGGTTTCAATAAATGGCAATGAAGAATTCAAGCCCTGCTGCTCAGGAACGGGGGTGAAAAGGGGGGAAGGCCCCGCTGTGGACATGTGAGCATGCAATTCTGTTCATCCACACTGGCATCTACATGCAAGATACACGCAGGTGCGGGTATACATGTGTGTGTGAGCTGGGCTGACGTGAACATGTGCGTGTAGTTTGAGCATACCGAGGTGTGCATACACTAAGCCTGTATCAGTCTACTCTGATTGCTGTAACAACATGCCACAGACCAGATCCTTGAAACAATTTCTTCCTCACAGTCCTGGAGGCTGGAAAGTCCAAGATCAAGGTGACAGCAGGCTCAGTTCCTGGTGTCCATGCCAGTGTGATAGACAGAGGCACATGTCTCCTGGTGGGGGCCTCCTTCTTGACTTGCAGATAATCAGATAGCTTCTCACTGTGTCCTCGCATGGCAGAACAAGGAGAGATAAAGCAAGCTTTCTGGTTTCTCTCTTTCTAAGGACACTAATCCCATTGTGAGGGGCCCAGCCCCATGACCTCATCTAAACCTAATTACCTCTCAAAGATCCCACCTCCTAGTACAGCCACATTGTTGTTCAGTCACTAAGTCATGTCTGATTATTTGCAATGCCATGGACTGCAGCACACAAGGCTTCCCTGTCCTTCACTGTCTCCCAGAGTCTGCACAAACTCATGCCATGCAGTCAGTGATGCCATCCCACCATCTCATCCTCTGTCACCCTTTTCTCCTCCTGCCCTCAATCTTTCCCAGCATCAGTGTCTTTCCCAATGAGTCGGCTCTTCCCACCAGGTTGACAAAGGATTGGAGCTTCAGCTTCAGCATCAGTCCTTCCAATGATTATTCAGTGTTGATTTCCTTTAGGATTGACTGGTTTGATCTCCTTGCTGTCCAAGGGACTCTCAAGAGTCTTCTCCAGCACCACAGTTCAAAAGCATCAGTTCTTTGGAGCTCAGCCTTCTTCATGGCCCAACACTCACATCCGTACATGACTACTGGAAAAAACGTAGCTTTGACTATATGGACCTTTGTCGGCACCACCACATTAGGGGTCACAAAACAGTCTATGGCAAATCTTGTCCTTGGAAATACCACGTGCGTATCTACATGTCCCATTAGGCAGGTGATCACTCAGGTGAACAAGCCCAGAAGCCAGGGCTCCTACAAGCATGACCTCCTTCAGCCCGATCGCTCCAGGTCTCTGATCTGAGCCCCAGCCCTGCACACACCAGGTGTCTTTGTCTCCTATTTAACCAAGAAAACCACAGCCATAACAGTACAGCTGATGTCCGCCACCACGTTTCCCAAGTTTGTCCCAATCATGGCAGAAAATCCACTCTTCTCACTGGGGCTCTGTGTCCAGCCTCTCCCACCGGCAGCTGTCTGCTTTCCCCTGGGTCTCTGCCCTTTCTCTCTCTCCTGGCTCCTCCCCATCATGCTAAATAAACCAAGCCTCTCGTATCTAAAAACAAGCCAACCCACCAACCTTCCTTGGATGCCATTTCTCCCTCCACAGCCACACTCTCGCTTTCTCCCCTTCAAAGCCAGCTTCACAAAGTTCCTGTCTGCCTCCCCTGCCTCCACTGTCTAACCTCATCCAAACTGTGCTCTGGCTCCTGCTCCTTCTCTGAAAACGTTTTCACCCAGGACAGTCATCAGCCCCTGTGCCAAATCCACAGGTCACTTGTTATCCCTCATCTTACTTGATCTCACAGATTTCATTCTATTGGCTATGCCTTCCTCTTTGGATTCTGAGATGCCATGTGCTTGCACCTCCCTCCCACACTCTGGCTGCTCCTTCTAAGTCTCTTTTGGGTTTTTTCCTGTAAAGACTACAGCAATCACTTTGTCTGTCTTTCATCCACCCCTTCCTCAAGGGTCTACATTCCTCAGAACCTGTTAACTTAATGGTTAACATGACCCTGCACCTCTGATCATGATTGGTTGGACCAGAAAGCACTCTGGATCCAAATCTCATTAATCACATGTTCCCTCCTAGGCTGGGATTTGGGTCATGGAGGTTCTAGTTCATCTCTGTGTCTTGTCCTAGGAAAGCAAGTTAGCATGAGGGTGGGCTGGCTCAGATAAAAGCAGAACAGAAAAAAATCAATTGCAGAGAAGGGATAAAGCAGCCGCACAGAGAGAAAAAGACAACGTGAGCCCAGATAAACAAATAAGCAAACGGTGAGACCATTTGCATTGATCTTTAATGGATTCCGGGTCCCAGTTCCTCTTAACCCCGGATGCACTTTCAGCCCCTAGTTTCCATCAAATATTTTGAATTATCTGAATAAAGTCCTTTCTTTTTAAGCTCAACTCAAGGGTTTCTGTTCTTATAACCAAACAATTCCAAAAGCATTTCCTTTATCATCTCTTAGTGCTACATTTTCCAAAACCCTTTAAATGGACCTCTTCCTCCAGGATTGTCAGCCCAGTCCAATGAAAATATAATGCAAGCCATCTGTGTCATTTTAAAATTCCTAGTAACTGTTTTTTAAGTTAAAAAGATGAAATCAATCTTAATACTATAATATTTTTGTTTAACGCAATCTATACATCACCATTTTATCATGTTAAATATAAAAGTTAACAGTGAGATATTTTATAGCTTTCATTCATACTAGTCCTCGGAATCTATATCCATTTTACCCTAATAGCATATCCCAGTTCAGATCAGCTCAATACTAGCACTCAGAGTAGCTAACAGCTACCATTCTAGACAGCTCAGACACACGTGTTCAGTTGCTCAGTTGTGTCTGACTCTTTGCAACCCATGACTGCAGCACTCCAGGCTTCCCTATCCTTCACTATCTCCCAGCGTATTTTGTTCAGACTCATGTCCATTGCACCAATGATGTCATCCAACCATCTCATCCTCTGTTGTCCCCTTCTCTTCCTGCCATCAGTCTTTCCCAGTATCAGGGTCTTTTCCAATGAGATGGCTCTTCACATCAGATGGCCAAAGCATTGGAGCTTCAGCTTCAGTATCAGTCCTTCCAATGAATATTCAGGGGTTTATTTCCTTTGGGATTGGCTGGTTTGATCTCCTTGCTGTCCAAGGGACTCTCAAGACACACTGCAGGGCTTCAGCTGTCAGCCACAGAGCTAATTACTCTCAAGTCTGTATTTAGATATACTCTCAAATCTGGAAAACTTAATAAACATAAACTAGATCATATTACACCCCCTACCTCAGTTTTTTGGTGACATCCCATTGGGATAATGGAGAAGGCAACGGCATCCCACTCCAGTACACTTGCCTGGAAAATCCCACAGGTGGAGGAGCCTGGTAGGCTGCAGTCCATGGGGTCGCGAAGAGTCGGGCACGACTGAGCAACTTGCCTTCCACTTTTCACTTTCATGCACTGGAGAAGGAAACGGTAACCCACTCCAGTGTTCTTGCCTGGAGAATCCCAGGGACGAGGGAGCCTGGTTGGCTGCTGTCTATCGGGTCGCACAGAGTCGGACACGACTGAAGCGACTTAGCAGCAGCAGCATTGGGATAAAGTTTAAACTCTGTTATAAGGCCAGACATGATCAGGCCCCAACCTGATCAAGCCAACAAAGGCTCCAGTTTTTAACACTTTTCACTTTGCACCCTGAAATCGAGCCTCATCTCACTTCTTTCAGTTCCTAGACTGCACCAACTTCTCTTTGCCTGCCCTTCATACTGCCTAGCACTTGACTTCTCCCTATCCAACCCCCACCACATTTGACTTAGGATCAGCGGACAATGAGATCATCAATGTCTCCTCTTGGTTTGAGTGGGTCTCAATCTAGAGAGAAGACCATTAGGCTCAGAGAAAAGAGCTATGACCCTCTCAACCCACTCCCACCTTTCAGTTGTCCAGAATTCAGGGTGGCTCCCAGGACATCCTAGCCATGACCATTCTTGTGCTATATCTAGGTGTTTATTGAAAAGACACACACAGGAACTTAAGGGAAGATACTCCAGCTCCACCCATTTTCCCTGCTCCCTTCTCTCTGTCCCTGAACTGAGCCTCCAACTGGCTCAGTGAATTGCTATCCAATATGGAGCAGCTCACTTGGGCAGCATCATTCTGAGCTGGTTACTCAGAACCTCATTGGTTACTACACTCACATCCAGACTTTTGGATGAATTCTTAATTTCTGTACCACCCACTGGCTAGGGTAACCAGGCCACAAAGCACAAAGCTCACAATTTGGCTCCTTGTTCAGAA
Source organism: Oreotragus oreotragus (assembly GCA_006410675.1). Taxonomy (NCBI): domain Eukaryota; kingdom Metazoa; phylum Chordata; class Mammalia; order Artiodactyla; family Bovidae; genus Oreotragus; species Oreotragus oreotragus. Next base: position 36,457 of record SJYX01008456.1, on the reverse strand, counting down.
TGCTGTTGTGAGCCCAGCAAGCATTGGAGTCTGCCAGGCTTCTCTTCAGGTCAGTCATTTCAAACTCACACTTAGGGCATGTGATCTGAGCAAAAATGCTTTCGTTATCTGTAAATCATTTATTTGAAAAGTCTCACAAAATAATCAAAATCAAAGTCATGAGTAGAATGACTTCTCTGGAGGTCCAGTGGCTAAGGCTCTGCACTCCCAGTGCAGGGGACCCAGGTTCAATCCCTGGTCAGGTAACTAGATCCCACGTGCCTCAGTGAAGACTGAAGATCCCATGTGATGCAACTGAGACCCAGCACAGCCAAATAAATTTTAAAAAATTTAATCACAGGTAGTCATACCTTAAGGGCTTTCCAGGTGGCGCTAGTGGTAAAGAACCCGCCTGCCAGTGCAGGAGACATAAAAGACACAGGTTCAATCCCTGGGTCGGGAAAATCCCCTGGAGGAGGGCGTGGCAACCCACTCCAGTATTCTTGCCTAAAAACTCCCCATGGACAGAGGAGCCTGAGAGGCTACGTCCAAAGGGTCACAAAGAGTCAGACACTACTGAAGCAACTTTGCACGTGCACACACCTTAAATTCCACTTATTTAATAGAATAAAATTGTACAAAATCCAGATGTCTCGGACAATCTGGGATATGTGATGGCTGCTAACATGGTAGAAAGAGCGATGGAATCAGGAGGGCTGAGTCTGAGGTTTGCTTGCTGTGTGATCATAAATCCCTTGACTACTCTGGGCCTTGGTGGGAAGTTGTCACCCGTGTGCTGGCATTCATTGCTAACGGCATGTGGTTCTTAGGCTTTTGGCCAATCAGAAGTCCACAGATTTGACCCCTACTTGGTGAGCATGGCTAGAACTTAAGTCCACATTCCAGTCAGCACAGAGGAGTCCAACTCTGGGTGTTTAATGACCCTGAATGTCCCTAAAGGATAGTTCCTGGCACTACCAATCATTTTTCATGGGAGCAATTCCATCCAGAAGCTCACTGTGAACTGGGAGGCTGATGGGAAATCTCCTCACTAACCTTATGATCCCAGGAGCCAACCACAGTTCAATCTCTGGAGTTTCCACCTGAGCCTCTTCCAGACTTGGCCTGGCTTAAGGCTGGCCAGGCACTAAGGAGGGAGCTCTTCTCCCTGAGCAGGATTGGACACAGGCTCAGAGAAGGAGGGTGCTTGTAGGGGCCCATCATTTCCCCACCCACTGCCCTGGGCACTCCACCCTCTCCCCCATGAGGGCACCAAGTCCTGGCAGGAGACTGGCCCTAGAACTCCCAAGCTGTTTGTCCAGCTGTCTTCACATCCTCCGGCCACAGGGCTCTTATATACTTTGGCCTAGAAAATGTTGTCAGGCATCTGGATACCCACTGGGTCCCAGCCCAGAACCAACACTGGGTGGGGAGGAGGGAAGCTGGGAGAGTCCTGTCTCTCTCTGGGCCTCCCCTATTCTATTCTGTACATAGGAGGCCAGATGGTCTCCAAGAGCTCTTTAGCTGGACAGTCCACTCCTCTAGAGTAGCATTTAAGAACTTGGCTTTGAAGTTAGAATAGGTTTGAACCAGTTTAAGATTTCATGTACCCCAGGACGTCAATAGACAATAAACACTCTTCCAACTTCATACACAGAAGCGTAGTTTGTGGAAACTGTGAGCTGATATGGAGCATCTTGATTTCTTACAAGAGAAGTCAGAAATCAAACTCAGCAAGACTCAGAGATCTGTCCCCAGAAGAATTGAAACATGCCCTTTCCCTTCTTGACCCTTCGCATCAGCTAATGGGTACAGGGCCTGGTGTATCTCCCATAAACCTATGGGACCCTAGCAATCCACGTGTTCAGACACATGCCAAAATCTCTGAAGTGGGAAAAGGAGCAATCAATAGGCAGCAGATTACAGAGAGGGACAGTTGGAGACTCCAAATGGATACACATTATGAAGGGCAAAAAAAGTGTCTCGTGGTAACCCGAGCCCAGTGATCGAGCTAAAACACAGTGGGAAAGGGTGCTGGCCTGGACGCAGGAGGACCAGAGTCCTGATTCAGCCACTCCAGTGGCAAAACTGGCTGTGTAGGCAAAACTGGGGGAAGACTTGCAGCACTCTGGGGTCCGGGCTACTCAGGGGAGGAAAAGAGGTCTCATTTTCAGCTCACAAAAATTTCCCCATTTGAATAAGCCCATGGGGATTCTTAGAAATATGTTGATATGAATCATGCGTCTGACTGCACTGTCCTTTGCCAAGCAGGTATGGGACTGATCACTATACAAAAGAAGTTTGAGAGCACCTTCTAAGGTAGAGTTTCTGATCATTATTGACATTTTAACTTCAAAACAATTACTGGTTATGGGGAGTTGTACTGCAGGATGTTCAGTTCCATCCCCAGACTCTCCCCGCCGGGTGCCAGTAGTACCATCACTCCCACTGGTGATAACCAAAAATATCTCCAGACAGGGCCAAATGTCCCCTGGGAAGCAAGTGTGTATGTTAGTCGCTCACTCATGTCTGACTCTGCAATCCCATGGCTATAGCCCGCCAGGCTCCTGTGTCCCTGGGATTCTCCAGACAAGAATACTGGCATGAGTTGCCACTCCCTTCTCCTGGGGATCTTCCCGACTCGGGGATCTTCCCAACTCAGGGATCAAACCTGCGTCTCCTACACTGCAAGCAGATTCTTTATAGTCTAAGCCTCCAGAGAAGCCTCCCTGGGGGGCAAAAATCTCCCCCAGTGGGGAATTCACTGTTCTGGGGGTAAGGTGTCCCAGGCACATTTTCTCTCTAAATTCAGCATGATAGTCTCACCTTTGGACCGGAAACAAATAATAAGAACAGCTTATGATCACTGAGCCACAGGGCAGGGATCTTTACCTGCATGTGCTCATTTAACTCTCCGGTGAGGCAGACACAGCTAGTACCCCCACCTTGCAAACAAGGACACTGAGATAGAGAGGAATTTAGCAACTTGCCCATGGCCAGTAAGTGTGAAATGAGGACTTGGATCCAAGTAATCTGACTCTAGAGTCCATGTTTTATATAATATACACTGGGCAAAGTAAAGGCAAGAAGCTGCAAACCCAAAATCTATATGTATTTTGGGCTTCCCTTGTGGCTCAGCTGGTAAAGAATCTGCCTGCAATGTGGGAGACCTGGGTTCTGTCCCTGGGTTGGGAAGATCCCCTGGAGAAGGGAAAGGTTACCCACTCCAGTATTCTGGCCTGGAGAATTCCATGGGCTGTATAGTCCATGGGGTCACAAAGAGTTGGACACAACTGAGCGACTTTCACATATGTGTTTTACCCTAACAGCATATCTCAATTTCAGTTCAGTCGCTCAGTCATGTCCAACTCTTCCCTGTCCATCATCAACTCTCAGAGCTTGCTCAAACTCCTGTCCATCAAGTCGATGATGCCATGCAACCATCTCATCCTTTGTTGTCCCCTTCACCTTCTGCCTCCAGTCTTTCCCAGCATTAGGGTCTTTTCCAGTGAGTCAGTTCTTTGCATCAGATGACCAAAACATTGGAGCTTCAGCTTCAACATCAGTCCTTCCAATGAATAGTCAAGACTGATTGCCTTTAGGATGGACTGGTTTGATCTCCTTGCAGTCCAAGGAACTCTCAAGAGTCTTCTCCAACACCACAATTCAAAAGCATCAATTCTTTGGCACTCAGCTTTCTTTATAGTCCAACTCTCACATCCATACACGACTACTGGAAAAACCATAGCTTTGATTAGACGGACCTTTGTTGACAAAGTAATGTCTCTGCTTTTTAATATGCTGTCTAGGTTGGTCATAGCTTTTCTTCCAAGAAGCAAGCGTCTTTTAATTTCATGGCTGCAGTCACCATCTGCAGTGATTTTGGAGCCCCCAAAAATAAAGCCGATATCAATTTGGATCAGCTCAAGCCAAACACTCAGTAGTAGCTAGCAGCTACCATACTGAATGCTCTCTTGACAACCCCAAGTAAAGATCCAACCAGTAGCATCCCATAGAAATCCACCCAATCAGAGCTCGGCAGTGCCCCGAGCACGAGAGAGCTGGACTGGGGAGACTAACTATTGGAGGAAATCAAGTGAATGTCTTAGAGTTGTGGCTAAAAGCAAAATAAGTTCATGCTTATTGTGGAGGAGGAGGAGATGAAGGAGAAAAAAGAAAGAAGAGAAGGAAAAGAAGAAGCTATAGATAGGAGACAAGACAAAGGGAAATTTTGAATCAGGATGAACAAGAAAATAGAAACTGAGTACTGAAAGACTCGATCTACATATATGATGTTAGTCTGAAATCCCACTGCTTTAAAAGCAGTCTTTGGCCTCTTTTGTGTCTTCCAATTGAACAAAGCTGTGGTCCTGTATGAGGTAAGCAGTCAGGACTTCCCTGGTGGTCCAGTGGTTAAGAATTCACCTTGCAATACAGGGGTCATGGGTTTGATTCCTGGTCAGGGAACTCAGATCCCACACGCTGCGGGGCAGCTAAGCCCACGTGCCACAACTATTGAGCCCACGCATCACAACTAGAGAGTCCATGTGCCACAACTAAGACTCGACCCACCCAAATAAACAAATAATTTTTAAGTTACTAAAAAAAAAAAAATGTAAGCTGTCCCCAGAAGACCAAAGGCCAGGGTTGCCAGTTTTAGCAAGTAAGAATACAAGATGTCCAGTTAAACTTGAATTTCAGATCAAGGAATACCTTTCTAGTATAAGTACAGCCCATGTAATGTTAGGGACATACTTATATGAAAGAAAAAAAATATTTGCTGATCTAAATCCAAATTAACTGGGCATCCTGTATTTCCTCTGGCAACTTCTCCCAAAAATGGTCCATTTGGATCCTTCCTACTAAAAAGGACAGAAGCCCCACAGGAGGCCAACACACTTCCCAGAATCCAGTCTTCCTACTAAAAGGAAGACAAAAAGGTCCCACCCTATCCCCTCTTGACCCCAGATGCCCAGGTGAGTCCTCCCAGGACACCCACTCCCACCACCCCCACTTCAGTCCCCCCTCTCCTGCCCTTTATACCCACTTGGAGAAATTCCACTGATACCAGGATACTCAGAGGGTTAATCCTTCTGATACCAAGTCACACTTTAACTCATTCCCTCCAGGCCAAGGATTAAATACTGCCCATTTAGGGGTCAGGGCTACAGCAGACCCTGAAAGTGGAGCGACACCTCCCCCACCAAGTGAGGAGAGGCCGCAAAAGAAAGGGAGGGACAAGACTAGGAGAGAGAAGGAAGGAGGGGCCGCCGGGCCAGGCTGCTGTCCCCCCACAGAGCCGGCGCAGATTCAGTTCCAGGAGCGACTTGGCTGCAGAAGCAACAGCCTTCCGTCTCCTCCAGTGTAGGGCAGCAGGCGGAGGGCCACAGAGACGGAGGGCCTGGGACCGGACGTCCTCAGCCCCCAGCCAACTTGGCCAGGCCTGGCCCCATGGCCTTCAATGACCTCCTGCTGCAGTTGGGGGGCGTCGGCCGCTTCCAGAAGATCCAGGTCACCCTGGTGATCCTCCCTGTGATCCTGATGGCCTCCCACAACACCCTGCAGAACTTCACCGCTGCCATCCCCACCCACCACTGCCGCCCACCTGCCGACACCAACCTCAGCGAGGACGGGGACCTGGAGGCCTGGCTGCCCCGGGATGGGCAGGGGCAGCCCGAGTCCTGCCTCCTCTTCACCTCCCCCCAGCGGGGACCGCCCTTTCCCAATGGCACAGAGACCAACGGCACAGGGGCCACAGAGCCCTGCCCCCACGGCTGGATCTATGACAACAGCACCTTCCCTTCCACCATCGTCACTGAGGTGAGGAGCCCTGGGCCCCCAGCTCCTCCTCCCAACCCCTGCGTCCCCATCTTACCATCCCCACACATACCCACACCCACACACTCACACACGCACACACACATACACACACATACAGTTTCAGTGGAGAAAGGGTTCCAGATGGGGGCCTTTGTAGAAAAGGGGGTGTGGAGTTGCAGGATCAAGAAAAGTGTCTCGGCTCCCGGGACCAAAGAGAAGTGTCAGGAAGCGGTGATGCCGGCCTTAGAGAGCCAGCCGGAAGGAGGGTAGGGGGCTTCCCTGCAGCCCAGGCTCGCCTTGGCCTGACCTTTGCTCCCTCTCCCCACAGTGGGACCTCGTGTGCTCTCACAGGGCCTTACGCCAGCTGGCTCAGTCCTTATACATGATGGGAGTGCTTCTCGGAGCCATGATATTCGGGTGCCTAGCAGACAGGTCAGTCCTGGGCAGGGCCAAGGAGCCGGGCTGGGGCTGGGGACTCCTTGGCTGGATTCGGGAGGGCCGAGGTGGGTGGTTGGCACCCCCAACTGGGGCTGGACTGAGGATCTACAGCATCAGCCTCATGATACGTCATGAGTCCCAGTCCAGCGTCTCTCCCAGTTTGGCCTGGCCCCTGCTGGTCCTCAAAAGCCCTGCTGCAGGCCTCCCCTCCCCTGACAGGCTGGGCCGCCGGAGGGTGCTGATCTTCAACTACCTGCAGACAGCTGTGTCAGGAACCTGTGCCGCCTTCGCTCCCAACTTCCCCGCCTACTGCGCCTTCCGGCTCCTCTCGGGCATGTCAATAGCTGGCGTTGTCCTCAACTGCATGACACTGAGTGAGGGGCCCTGGAGGGCAGGGCGGGCCCCCCTTCTCCCTCCAACCACCCAGCCCCGCAGCCCCCTTCAAGCCTCCTCTCCCAGCCTACCCTTCTGGCACTCAGCCTGTTCTGCCCTTGCAGCCGGCATAACAGCCTTCGTCCTGGAGCTCACACTAGCCTGACACCTTCCTTAGACACACAACTACAAACTCCATTGTTAGGGCCAGGCAATTCCCATAAATGACCGAGGAGCTGAGAGGCATTAGAGAGTGGGAAGACTGTCTCCAAAAGAGAAACTCACCCATCCAAAGGGGTTGCCGCCACTCAAATACTCCAGACAAGAAGCATCAGGGCTATCAGATCTGCCTCCACCCCTCTTTCATTACTGTCAAATATCCCAACTTTTTAACATTTGCAATTAATTCTCATATTTTAATATAAGTCAAGCCAGCATCATGTAGACCAAACACACTTATGGATGGAGCATGGCCTGTCCCTGAGTCATCGACATGCATCCTCAGATAGGTCACCCCCATCACTCTGTTTCTCAGATAGAGAACCTGAGGCTAGGGGAAAGGGACAGGATTCATCCAAGGTCATTCCTCAACCCCAGAAGGGCATCTAAGGATTTGGGATTCTCTGAACTAAAGTAGGGCTTCCCAGGTGGCCAGACCAGTGTCAGTGAAAGTCACTCGGTCATGTCCAATTCTTTGTGACCCCATCAACTATACAGTTCATGGAATTCTTCAGGCCAGAATACTGGAGTGGGTAGCCATTCCCTTCTCCAGAGTATCTTCCCAACCCATGGATTGAACCCAGGTCTCCTGCATTGCAGGCAGATTCTTTACCAGCTAAGCCACAAGGGAAGCCCAAGAATACTNATGGAATTCTTCAGGCCAGAATCCTGGAGTGGGTAGCCATTCCCTTCTCCAGAGTATCTTCCCAACCCATGGATTGAACCCAGGTCTCCTGCATTGCAGGCAGATTCTTTACCAGCTAAGCCACAAGGGAAGCCCAAGAATACTGGAGCGGGTAGCCTATCCCTTCTCCAGAGGATCTTCCCAATCCAGGAATTGAACCGGGGTATCCTGCATTGCAGGTAGATTCTTTACCAGCTGAGCTAACAGGGAAGCCCCTTCCCAGGTGGTGCTAGTGGTAAAGAACCCACCTGCCAGTGCAGGTAGATGTAAGAGACTCAGGTTTGATCCCTGTTGGGAAGATCCCCTGGAGGAGGGCACAACAACCCACTCCAGTATTCTTGCCTGGAGAGTCCCATGGTCAGGGGAGCCTGCAGTCCATAGGGTCACACATAGTTGGACACGACTGAAGCAACTTGGAGCGCATGCACACATGCACAGACTAAAGAAAGTAACCAGAACAGGGCTCAGACTGGGCCAGACACCTAGAGAATCCAGTCCAAGGGTGCAAGCTAAGTGTTGAAGCCATTGCCCCAGCTGCCACATCAGGAGCCCACAAGGAATGAAGCTGGACCCCTTCAGACCTCAGCAGAGAGGTGCTCCACTCCCACCTCAACTCTCCGGGATGGCAGAAAGTCACCGTCTCCTCTGAGTTGCTCTGGTCGCTGAGGCTGAAATGCAGCCCAGGCTAAGAAGGACCAGAGGAGTGACTGCTGTTGAGGATGGACGGAGTGGTCAGAGGTGCTCCGAAGGGAAATAGGACCCTGGCCAGGACAGCAGGTTGGAGAGGAGTGAAAACCCACGGCAGGGAAGTGGAGGGGCAACTCCTGGGGGCTCCAAACCTGCCTCCCCATCCCTACCTCCAGCACAGGCCTCCCCCAGCCCAGTCTCCCTTCCACGGCCCCCAACCTCATCTGACGCATCTTGCACTGAGCTTTGGGACAAACCAAGGTTTGGAGAGATAGTGGGAGTCTCAGCGGGCCCCAAGGGTCTCCACCCACCTGGCACGCAGTAAGTTGCACCACTCTGTTCTGACCCTCTTTCCAGATGTGGAGTGGATGCCCATCCACACACGGGCCTACGTGGGCACCCTGACCGGCTACACCTACAGCCTAGGCCAGTTTCTCCTGGCTGGCGTGGCCTATGCTGTGCCCCACTGGCGTCACCTGCAGCTGCTGGTCTCTGTGCCCTTTTTTGCCTTCTTCATCTACTCCTGGTATGTAGGGCCCAGACAGATGTGAGGGGATGAGACTTCCCCAGATCTTGCTGTACACTCTACCCACAGAGTCCAAGAAGGTCAAACCCAGGCCAGGAATTCCACGTAACTGACAGGGAAACTGAGGCTGTGGGTGGAAGGACTTGCCCCAAGGTATCCAATTCTCCAGCCTCCCCAGCTCTCCAGCCTGTCTCCCCTGCTCCTCTTACCCAGCACCCAAGAACCAAGCCCCCGTGTTGAGTAATAAGTCATTACCAAGCTGAACACCACTTTGTGGTCCTAGAGAGAGGGATCTGGTAAAGCCCGGGGTTCCCAGCCTTGGAGGAAACCCCACTGCAGCCCTCTGGAAAGCCCACACCCTACCTCCAGCCCACATGACTTGGAACTGCAGCCACGCCAACACCTACGCTCACTCCTGCCCCCAGGTTCTTCATCGAATCGGCCCGCTGGCACGCTTCCTCGGGGAGGCTGGACCTCACCCTGAGAAACCTGCAGAGAGTGGCCTGGATCAATGGGAAGCAGGAAGAGGGGGCCAATCTAAGTATGGAGGTAAGACCCCCGAAATCTTCTGCAACATCCCACCCATCGGTAAACCCAGGACTCAGAGGGCTTCTCTGAGTGAGGGGCTAGGCTGGGAGGAGCGCCTGGGGGAGCCCCAGCCCTGAGCCCCGTCCATCCCGGCAGGCGCTCCAGGCCAGTCTGCAGAAGGAGCTGACCATAGGCAAGAGCCAGGCCTCGGCCCTGGAGCTGCTGCGCCGCCCTGCCCTTCGCCACTTCTTCCTCTGCCTCTCCACGCTGTGGTAGGCCCAGACAGACAGACCGATGGACAGACAGACAGACAGACCAAGAGACAAGAGGCTGGTTGGGGAAGGAGTGGACGCAGTGGGTGGAAGAAGTCAGACAAGAGGGAGGAAGTCAGTGGACCAGCTATGAGAGGCAGAGTCTCAAGGAATCAAACAACCTCCAGCCTCAGTTTGCCTCTGGTCCCCAACTAGGCATCAGTCTCTCCATATTCTTCTCCTTTTATCAGCTCTATTCCAGGATGGAGACACCTCATCAAGATTGATGGCCCCTAGAGTCTGCAGAATTATATCACTAAGGCTGGCTTGTAAAACTTCTGGAGCATTTACTAGCCTTGTGGTGTCTGCCAGAAACACTGGCACAGCAATAAGATGTCCAAAGCTCATCTCTGAAAGTAGACTCTGGCCAAGGTTGATACCAACCAAAAATCTTCCTTTCACATTGCAACATTCCCTGTTACTCTTCTTTCATGCCACCCTCCTAACCCCATCATCTAGCAATCCCATGACAATTAAGAGAAACATGGTCAGAAGCCTGCCAGTGAATTCTTTGTTTCCAATTTGGAGTTTGCTCCAGGTTGGGGTTCTATCCAATAACCTGAGCTTTATTTTCTGGGCTCTTGGCATCTTAAGAAACACAACACCCATCCCAGGACTACAGACAGGTCCTGGAATACTCTGGCCTCTCCCAACACCTTTCCCCTAAAGATATCGCTTGGATATCCAAGATGAAATAAAGACTAAAACTATATAAATCCTACACGGCAACTAAGTGAAAATTCCCTAATACACTAGAGACACAGGTTAAGAAATCTGGGCGACTAGAGGATTTTGTTGTTGTTCAATCACTCGGTCATGTCTGACTCTGCAACCCCATGAACGTCAGCATGCCAGGCTTCCCTGTCCTTCCTTATCTCCCAGAGTTTGCTCAAACTCCTGTCCGCTGAGTCAGTGATGCCATCCAACCATTTCATCCTCTGTTGTCCCCTCCTCCTCCTGCCCTCAATCTTTCCCAGCATCAGGGTCTTTTCCAATGAGTCAGCTCTTCGCATCAGGTGGCCAAAGTATTAGCGGACTACCCCAATATCTAAAGTGCATGTTAAATGTCAGAAGAAATATTAGCCAAGGTAGATTCCAGATTCTTAAGCAAGGTACCCTGTGCAGCTCATCCGTTTTGGATGAGCACCCCCTCCTTAACCTTCCTAACAAACTCCATACCCCTCATCCCTCCCCACTAGGTTTGCCACTAGCTTTGCCTACTACGGGCTGGTCATGGACCTGCAGGGGTTTGGGGTCAGCATCTACCTAATCCAGGTGATCTTTGGTGCTGTGGACCTGCCTGCCAAGCTTGTGAGCTTCCTTATCATCAACAATGTGGGCCGCCGGCCTGCCCAGATGGCCTCACTGCTGCTGGCAGGCATCTGCATCCTCATCAATGGGGTGGTACCCCAGGGTGAGCACCCGTGAGCATCTTGGTCCCTCATCCTTGGCCACATCCCCAGACATGACCCAACTTCTTAACCCCCTCTCCCAAGATCCCGCTGACCTCCTCCTTTCTCTCTAGATAAGTCCATTGTCCGAACCTCTCTTGCTGTGCTGGGGAAGGGCTGTCTGGCTTCCTCCTTCAACTGTGTCTTCTTGTACACTGGGGAGGTGTACCCCACAACGATCCGGTGAGTGGGAGCTTAATGGGAGGGACTTTGGGGAAAAACATTCCCCCTGCATACAGGTCAGAGCCCAGGGCACATGTCGAAGGGGGCCACCAACTGGGACAGGGTAGGGAGCCAAGAAGACACATCTCACAGGCGATTAACTGAAGTCCCCCTCGATCTCCAAGGCACAAGTTAGGAGATCTAAATGCCATTAGAAGGCCTACTCTGCCACCAAATCTAAATGCCATCTTTAAACCAAACGGTATGTCTGAAACCAAAGACCCCAACCATGAAAAGGAATTTTCTATCACAAGAGCCACACTTAATAGAGGCGGTTCTGGGAGCTGTACAGATAAATACAGCACTGCTTTTTTGAGTGCCAAGGTTGGGAGAAGGGGATAGTTGTGCATTAAGACACAAGAAACACGTCTGTTTGAAGAATAGGATGCAAAACAACAACAACAAATGCAGAATGGGATGCAAAATTCACGTGAGATATCAAAGCAATGCCGAGCTTCCCTAGGCACCTTGGAATGAGAGCCCTGAGAGGTCGTGGTTAGTGTCCTAGACCCTCAAGGGATTTCAGCTGGAAGAACAATAGTATAAAGACACTGTCAAACTTTGTACAGATTCAGCTCTTTTGGTCCTTATAACAATCTTATGAGGTGGGTACTATGAGAATTCTCATTTTCCGCATAAGAAAGCTGAGCCACGGAAAGGTTAAGTGACTTGTCCCAGGTCACACAGCTTCTAAGTCAGGAAGCTTGGACTCAAATCGAAGCAGTGTATCTCCCTATTATCAACGTTTTTAACCTCTGCTCTCATAGAGAATGTTCTTAACATGTTAATATGAAGATTCCGGGTCCCTTCACCCTAGGAATTCTAATCCAACAGGCCTGTATGGGGCTGCTCTTGTTTAGTCGAAAAGTCACGTCCAACTCTTGCAACCCCGTGGACTGTAGCCAAACAGGCTCTTCTGTCCATGGGATTTCCCAGGCAAGAATACTGCAGTATTCCTTCCTGCAGGGGGTCTTCCTGATCCAGGGAGTGAACTCATGTTTCCTGAATTGCAGGTGGATTCTTTACCACTGAGCCCCTGGGGAAGCCCACCTCCTCTGCGTGGGGTTAGGGCAACTGTAAATCAAGTCCCCCAGCTGATCTGAGAACAACTGACCGAGCTCAGCTAATTTGACACCCAGGTTCAGGGAGGAAAAGAAACTTGCCCAAGGTTACACAGCAAGTTAAGGGCAGAGGCAAAAATCAATCTCCTGATTCTCTGGCCAGAGCGCCTCCCAACTTATTCTTTTTACTATTATTATCTCCAAAATAAATGCCAAATTGGTTAGCTGATCAAATGGGGAACAGAGCAGGCACCAGAGAGTCTCCTGGGGCTGGGCCTGAGCTGACCTGACCCCAAATTCAGCCAGGACCTCAGCATTTGTGCCAGAACACTAACCAACAACCAACCCCCTGGATCCCGCAGGCAGACGGGCTTGGGAATGGGCAGCACCGTGGCGCGAGTGGGCAGCATTGTGAGCCCACTGGTGAGCATGACCGCCGAGCTCTACCCCTCCGTGCCTCTCTTTATCTACGGTGCTGTCCCGGTGGCTGCCAGCGCTGCGGTTGCCTTCCTGCCGGAGACCCTGGGCCAGCCACTGCCAGACACGGTGCAAGACGTGGAAAACAGGTGGGCCACCATCCAGTGAAAAGCAGGGACTCGCCCCGAGTCACACATCCAGACTGGGGTAGCACTGAGACTCAAACCTAGGCCTCCTCTTCCCAGTGGGGGGTCCTTGTCCCTGTGTCCCCCTGCCCCTCCCCAATCAGCTGAGAGTCTCCTGGGGTCCCTCCTAGCTCTGGAGAGTGGTAGCTGTTTGGGGCAGAGAGCTGGTAGCTGGGCACAACTGCATGGAGGGCCCTCTGGAAGCCCCCAGCTGGTCTGGAGGCTTCTACCCAGGGCACCACTCTCCTGTCCCCACCACTCCCCACCACCACAGGAGGAGAGGGAAAATGAGGAAGCAGCAAGAGGGGCTGCAGAAGCAGATGGTCCCGCTCCAGGCTTCGGCACAAGTGAAGGACTGACTCAGCGCTGAAAGGGAGCCTTACAGAGCCCTAAAGGAAGAGCGGGTCCCACAGGCAGCTCACACGAGAAGCCGGAGGGGGATTCGTGGCCCAAGTGTTGGGGCTGTGGTTCAGGGAAGCAGCCCCTCAGCTCTCCCCTCCGCTCCTTTAATACGAAGACCACATATTAAAAGGTTTGTTCGCGGCATCTCCCTCTGTCTCTCTTCTCTCAAACGAAGCAGCCACTCCACTTCAGCGGGCGCCGTCCAGTCCCCGCCCTCAGCCCCCAGGACTTGGCAAACCATTCCAGACAACTGGCGAAGGATCCCTCCCCCTGTGCCTCCTTTGCCCCGTCTTCCCTCCTTCCTTTTCTAACCTAAGTATTTCTGAGTTTTAAATCCTTTACACGCCTGCCCTGTCTGGCTGGAAACTGACAAGGCACGAAAATGAAAGCAGCCAATCAGAGGCTTCGTTTCAGGCTCCGCCCCCTCGGTGAAAGCTCCTGGGAACCTCCGGCCGCAAAAGGAGGAGAAAAACAGCGAACAGCTGTGAACTCTGGACGCCGGTCGCTGCTCCTCTGCATTCCAGCAGGGTCCGGACTCAAAACCAGTTCGCCACTTCCAGCTCTGCAGCTGGACATTCAGCCCGCTGGCTACCCTAATCCTCCGGCAAGGCATTTCCTGGGCTTTCTTGGCCGCTCTCCCGCCTGCTGGCCCTGAGCTGGTGGAGAGGAGGGAGGAGAGGAAGGGGAAGGTGAAACCCAGCCAGAGAGCCAGAGCTGAGTGCCAGTTTGGTGCCAGGCACTGTTCTAATACTTTGCATGTATTAACGCAGTCAGTTCTCCCAGTAACTTTCTCAGAGATACGCGCAATTATCGTCCTGCCTTTTACCTGATGCGATCTCGTTGGAAAAGACCCTGATGCTGGGAAAGACTGAGGGCAAGAGGAGAAGGGGGTGACAGAGGATGGAACGGTTGGATGGCATCACAACTCAACGGGCAGGAGTCTGAGCAAACTCCAGGAGACAGTGAAGGACAGGGAAGCCCCGAGTGCTGCAGTCCCTAGGGTCACCAAGAGCCAGACACGACTTAATGACTGAACAACAACAAATTTTACAGATACGGAAGTCAAGGCGCTGGAGCGGCTAAGTAACTTGCCCAGATTCACACAGCTATGAAACTGCAGAGTCAGGGTTAGAAGCAGCCCATCCGGAAAGTGTGTGCGTGGACCCAGCCCCTCTCCCCTACCCACCCCTTCCCCTCCCAACTGCCTGGGCTCTGAGGTACTGAGACCTTGGCCTCTTCCACGCATTGAGGCTGTGCTTCTCCTTTTCCCTCCTGGACTGGAAAAAGACTGAGAAAGGTAAGAGGAGTGATGAGGTCACAGGGTAGGAACCACATGAAACGAGGGATAGAGGGAATTCAGGGATCACAGTCAGAAAAAGAGGGATATCCAATCACCTGCCTCAGCCAGGGAGCTCCCTTCACGGAAGCTGGGAGTGGGGGCAGAGGTGAGGGCTAGCGTGGGGAGGCTATGGAAAAAGATAAACCTGTTAATGCCCACAGGTGGCAGGAAGGAGGGACCGGCAGTGCCCTCTGGTACATGTACTTGCTTAGTCATGCTTGCTTGCTGGCACACTGCCCCTAACACTTTCCCCTGCAGCCGACCCAGCTCCCCAGACCCTTGTCCCCTGGGGAAAGTCCACACTTTCAAGTCATAGGCATTGCCTTCCAGGTGGGGTCAGAGAGTTCTTGCTGAGTCAGGGCAACCTGGACAGGGGAGTTGGCTTGGAGTTCTCCTGAAAAAGCCACAAAGCCCTGGGAGAGCTCACGGCAGCTTAGCCAGCCAGATGACAGCCTGGGCAGAGCCCGAGCAGAGCTGAAATCACCATAACCCACCCCCCATCCTGGAACACCTGCGGCCTTGATGTTCCCCAGTGGTGTGGACATTCCCACAGTGGTTGTTTAGTGACTAAGTCATGTCTGACTATTTTGCAACCCCAAGGACTGTAGCCCGCCAGGCTCCTCTGTCCACGGGGTTCCCCAGGCAAGAACACTACTAGAGTGGGTTACCATTCACCATGCTCCCCAAGAATTTCTTGACAATCACAGGACCCAGTAGATGCCAGACTGTCAGCAACCCCACCCCTGCTGCTATTTCTCAGGCAATGTTGCCCTCGTGAGGGATGAGGGGCACCTAGGATGGCATACTCTGCATCTGCAGATCTAGGGGTCTTAGGACCAGTGACTTCCCTACCCTTGCCTTGAAACCCTACTAGCAAGTCTGACTAGTTCTGACTCCCGTGGGTCTGTCAGCTCTCTTCTTAGATCATTTAGTATCTACATCTGACTCAATCAGAGGCAGTCCCTGGCCTGCCCCGGTCACATACATCCCCAACTGGGAAAGTCCTGGTGCTGATTTAGACAGATTACACCATCTGCACAGACTCCCTATCCCCAGCTTCTGGACTGAGACTTCCTGCACTCACCCCATTCAGTTCAGTTCAGTTCAGTCGCTCACTCGTGTCCAACTCTTTGCGACCCCATGAATCGCAGCACGCTGGACCTCCCTGTCCATCACCAGCTCCCAGAGTTCATTCAAAATCACGTCCATTGAGTCCGTGATGCCATCCAGCCATCTCATCCTCGGTCGTCCCCTTCTCCTCCTGTCCCCAATCCCTCCCAGCATCAGGGTCTTTTCCAATGAGTCAACTCTTCATATGAGGTGACCAAAGTACTGGAGTTTCAGCTTTAGCATCAGTCCTTCCAATGAACACCCAGGACTGATCTCCTTCAGAATGGACTGGTTGGATCTCCTTGCAGTCCAAGGGACTCTGAGGAGCCTTCTCCAACACCACAGTTCAAAAGCATCAATTCTTGGGCACTCAGCTTTCTTCACAGTCCAACTCTCACATCCATACATGATCACTGGAAAAACCATAGCCTTGACTAGACGGGCCTTTGTTGGCAAAGTAATGTCTCTGCTTTTGAATATGCTGTCTAGATTGTTCATAACTTTCCTTCCATGGAGTAAATGTCTTTTAATTTCATGGCTGCAATCACCATCTGCAGTGATTTTGGAGCCCAGAAAAATAAGGTCTGACACTGTTTCCACTGTTTCCCCATCTATTTCCCATGAAATGATGGGGACCAGATCCTATGATCTTCGTTTTCTGAATGTTGAGCTTTAA
>SJYX01008456.1:0-11677 GCA_006410675.1 Oreotragus oreotragus | reverse complement strand
ACTCTTTGCGACCCCATGAATCGCAGCACACCCCCCCTCCCTGTCCATCACCAATTCCCAGAGTTCACTCAGACTCGTGTCCATTGAGTCCATGATGCCATCCAGCCATCTCATCCTCTGTCGTCCCCTTCCCCTCCTGCCCCCAATCCCTCCCAGCATCAGAGTCTTTTCCAATGAGTCATCTCTTCTCATGAGGTGGCCAAAGTACTGGAGTTTCAGCTTTAGCATCATTCCTTCCAAAGAAATCCCAGGGCATCAGGCCACACCAAATTCCTCCATCAGGCTCCTCTCTCCACTTCCCAGGAGTTACATGGTCCCTTGGAGAGCAAATGCCCAGCCAGTTAAGCTTTCATATCATGTGGTAGGCTGAACAATGTATGCCCCAAGATGGCCACAGCCTAATCCTGGAAACCTATAAAGGAAAAGGGACTTTCGTGACGTGAATAAGTTAAGGATCTTGAGATGGGGAGATTATCTTGGATTCCCTAAGTGGGCCTGACATGATCATAATAGTCCTTTTCTCGAGAGAGGCAGGAGAGCAGAGTGCTTAGTGGGAGACGTGACAAGAGAAGCAAGAAGTTGAAGAGACACAAGAGGGACCACAAGCCAAGGAATGCAAGCAGCCTCTAGAAGCTGCAAAAGGCAAGGAAATGAATTCTCCTCTGTCGTCTCAAAGAAGGAATGTAGCCATACCAGCGCATTGATTTTAGACTTCTGAGCTCCATAACTATAAGAAAATTAACATGTGCTGTTTTTAAATATTTATTTATTTAGCCAGGTCTTAGTTGTGACATGTGAGATCTTAGCTACAGCATGTGAACTCTTAGTTGCAACATATGGGATCTAGTTCCCTGACACAGGATCGAACCTGCACCCCTTGCATTGGCAACTAGAGAAAGCCCAAGTGTACCGATGAAGACCCAGCACAGCCAAAGAGAAAAAAAAAAAAGTAACAAAGTGGGAAAATGGAGCTAACCTACAGAGTTGATGGTGTCACTGAGCCAGTGATTTAACCAGTCCTGGAGCCACCTACATCTACTCTAATTGGTGAAGATAAGAATTTAAATTTAAGTCCTCCTTACCCTCCTGATTCTTTAAGCCATCATAAGCTGGTTTTTCTGTGATTTTCAGCCAAAGACATCTTTAATATGTCTTTACAGCTTTTTTGAAATGTAACAATTAGTTGCTCATAATTAGAGTGCAAAATTTGATCATTTTGACAAGTGCATACACCCATGAAACCATCACTAAAATCAAGATGATAAGCATATTTATTACCACCAAAGTTTCCTACATGCCCCTTTTTCTGTGGACATGACTTCTATTTCTCTTGAGCAAATATTGGGTTGACCAACAAGTTTGTATTGGTTTTTCCATAACATCTTACAGAAAAACCAGAGTGAACTTTTTGAACAACCCCATATTAAGGAGTTGAATGGCTGAGTAGTACGTAAGATACATGCTTAATTTTTTTAGGAAATAGCCAGTTTTCCAAAGTGGTTCACTTTCTCACCAGGTATGTGAGAGTTCCAGTTGCTCCACATCTTTGCCAACTCTTGGTATGATTGACATTTTGAATCTTAACCATTGGAGGGAAGGTGTAGTGGTTATCTTATTGTCATCTTAATTTGTATTTCCCTAGTGAATAATGATATTAAGAAATCTTTATGTGCTTATTTCCATCAAAATCTCTTCTTTAGTGTATGTTCAAAACTGACTGAGTTGGAAGCTTTTTTTTTTATGTATTCTAGAAACAAGAATCCACTCCTTTTAAATTTTTCAAAGCTGTTTTGGCTAGCTTAGACACTTTGTATTTCCACATAAATTTTTAAATCTTTTGCCAGATATGTGTTTTGCAAATATTTTCTCCAAGTTTATAGTTTATCTCTTCATTTTTGTAACAGTGATTTTTGAATAGCAAAAATTTTTTAATTTTGATAAAGTCCAATTTTTTAATGATTTTTTCCTTTATAGTACATGCTTTTTGTCTTATTTTTTAAATCTTTGCTAAACCCCATGACACTAACATTTTCTCTTGTTTTCTTTTTGAAATTTTTATAATTTCAACTCATATTGAGATCAATGACCCATTCTGAGTTAGTTTTGTAAAGAGAATTATGGTTTATTATTTTTTGCATACGGCAACCTATTATTCCAGCACTATTTTTTGAAAAATAAATTTTTTCCTCATTGAATTATCTAGATAACTTGGTCAAAGATCAGCTGGTTATATACGTGGCTCTATTTTGGACTCTCTGTTCTATGCCATTGCTCTGTTATGTGTCTTTACATGAATGTTACCCTCAGATGGTAAAGAGTCTGCCTACAGAACAGGAGACCTGGCTTCAATTCCGAAGTCAGGAAGATCCCCTGGAGAAGGGAATGGCAACTCACCCCAGTGTTCTTGCCTGGAGAATTCCATGGACAGAGGAGCCTGGCAGGCCTCAGTCCATGGGGTCACAAGAGTCAGACACGACTAAAATACTAACACTCACTTTCACTACATTATCTTAATGACTATAACTTTATAGCTAGTTTTCAACTCAGTGTATATCTCTTAACTTTAACATTTTCAAAGTTGTTTTGGCTACTCCAGATATTATGCATTTCCATATAAATTTTAAAATCAACTTGTAAATTTCTATCCAGAAAACTACAAAAATTTTTATTTATATTACATTGAATCTGTAGATCATTTGGGGAATAATTGTCATCTTAACAATAGTTTTATGGGTTACAACATTTGCTGCTGAATTGTTATTATATGGCTTATTTATTCAGTATCTTTTCTATTTATTTTTTTACATTTATTTTTAATTGGAGGATAATTGCTTTACAATATTGTGTCGGTTTCTGCCATACAACAATGTGAATCAGTCTTAAGTTTATATATACACTTGCCTCTTGAGTTTCCCTCCCACCTCACCCCTATCTTCACAGTATTGAGTGTTCCAATCCATGATATAGTTCTCCATTTTTTAAGATCTTCATTAATGTCTCTAAACAATGTTTCTCACTTCTAACTGTATAGATCTTGGGCATATTTTATCAATTTTATACCTAAACATTTCATACTTTCTGGAATTAGTTTTTAACTTTCTACTTTACATTGGAGTATAGCCCACTAACAGTGTTGTGATAGTTTCAGATGGATAGGAAAAGGACTCAGGCATACGAATACATGTATCCATTCTTCCCCAAACTCCCCTCCCATGCAGGCTGCCACATTGCATTGAGCACAGTTCCCTGTTGCAATTATTACTGATATTTCATTTCAACTGCAATTGTTTGTTGCCATTATACAGAATTATTACACTGCTTATAACCTTCAGTACAATGTTGACTAAAAGTGGTGAGAGTAAATATTCTTGCTTCCTTTCTGAACTTAGGAGGAAAGCATTTAGTCTTTCACAATTAAATATGATGTTGGCTGCAATTTCCCCCTAGATGTCCTTCATCAATTTGAAGAAATTCCCTTTTATTCCAGGTTTGCTGAGAAGTTGTATTAATGTCATGGATGTTGTTGTGTCAAAAGACCTTTCTGTGTCTATTGAGATGATCATATAATTTTTTCTTTTTTTAGTCTACTCATATGATGAATTATATTAATTGAGTTTTTTAATGCTAAATCAGTTTTGCATTCCTGGGATAAACCCTACTTCGTCAAGATACATTATCCTGTTTATGTATTGCTGACTTAAATTTGATAAAACTATAGTAAGTATTTTGCATTTATCTTAAGGGATATCAGTCTCCAGTTTTCTTTTTTTGTTATTTTATTTTTTTGGTGGTGCTGGGTCTCCATTGCTGCATGCGGGCTTTCTCTAGTTGCAGCCAGTGGGGGCTACTCTTTGTTGTGGTACCTAGGCTTCTTATTGAGGTGGCATAAGGGCACAATTGCTCTGAGGCACATAGAAACACCCTGGACCACGGATCAAACCTTTGTGTGGCATAAGGGCACAATTGCTCTGAGGCACATAGAAACACCCTGGACCACGGATCAAACCTTTGTCCCCTGAATTGGCAGGCAGACTCCCACCCACTGTGCCACCAGGGAAGTCCCCAGTTTTCTTTTATTGTAATGTTTTTGTCCAGTTTCAGCATCAGAAGAAAAAAGAAGAAAAGATCCGTATAGTCAAAGCTATGGTTTTTCCAGTAGTCATGTATGGATGTGAGAGGTGGATCATCAAGAAGGCTGAGCACCAAAGAATTGAAGCTTTTGAACTGTGGTGTTGGAGAAGACTCTTGAGAGTTGAAGGAGATCGTACCAGTCAATCCTAAAGGAAATCAACTGCAAAGATTCATTGGAAGGACTGATGCTGAAGCTGAAGCTCCAATAATTAGGGCACCTGATGTGAAGAGGCGACTCATTGGAAAAGACCCTGATGCTGGGAAAGATTGAAGGCAGGAGGAGAAGGGGACAACAGAGGATGAGATGGTTCGGTAGCATCATCGACTCAATGATCATGAGTTTGAGCAAACTCCAGGGGGTTGCAAAGGACAGGGAAGCCTGGTATGCTGCAGTTCATGGGGTCACAAAGAGTCAAACAAAACTGAGTGACTGAAGAAAAACAATATGACTGTGTAAATTTGTTAAAACTTGTCAAAATGAGGTTCCCAAGTTGATGCATCTTATTGTATATACTGTCTCAATGAAGCTTTTTTGCCCCTGGCTTGAGGACGGTTAAACAGATAATGGGATAGACTGTGGTGGACATTTCCTTGGTTTTAGCTGTTAGGGGAAGGAGGGAAGGAGAAAAATTGGGAGTGGATTGTATTACAGTAGCATCATCGACTCAATGATCATGAGTTTGAGCAAACTCCAGGGGGTTGCAAAGGACAGGGAAGCCTGGTATGCTGCAGTTCATGGGGTCACAAAGAGTCAAACAAAACTGAGTGACTGAAGAAAAACAATATGACTGTGTAAATTTGTTAAAACTTGTCAAAATGAGGTTCCCAAGTTGATGCATCTTATTGTATTTACTGTCTCAATGAAGCTTTTTTGCCCCTGGCTTGAGGACGGTTAAACAGATAATGGGATAGACTGTGGTGGACATTTCCTTGGTTTTAGCTGTTAGGGGAAGGAGGGAAGGAGAAAAATTGGGAGTGGATTGTATTACGGTGAGAAAAGAGGCACCACTGACATTACCTCTGATGACGGTTCCCTCTCTTTTTTGGGGCCATGCAGCCAATCTAACTTTAGCTGCCCTTAAGGACCCCTGGAACAAATCATTGACCCAGTGAGTCTTAATAATTCATCGCCTTATTTTCAAGTCACAGTTTAACTTGGTACCTCTAAAAAAGTTATAAACACTAGTTTTTAGTTCGGGTGACTTAAGGCCACAGCAGAACCAGGAACTGATGAACTGAGAAGACAAACAACAGCCTGTCTCCTCCCCCCTGCAACAAAAACCTGGAAAGTTTGTGGGAGCAAGAGGCCTCCGCTCCTGGGCCCCTGCGAGGTCCTACCCCATGGCCTTCAATGACCTCCTGCTGCAGGTGGGGGGCATCGGCCGCTTCCAGAAGATGCAGGTGATTCTGTTGACTCTGCCCCTGCTCCTGACGTTTTTGCACAACAGCCTGCAGAACTTCACTGCTGCCATCCCCACCCACCACTGCCGCCCACCTGCCGACACCAACCTCAGCGAGGACGGGGACCTGGAGGCCTGGCTGCCCCGGGATGGGCAGGGGCAGCCCGAGTCCTGCCTCCTCTTCACCTCCCCCCAGCGGGGACCCCCCTTTCCCAATGGCACAGAGACCAACGGCACAGGGGCCACAGAGCCCTGCCCCCACGGCTGGATCTATGACAACAGCACCTTCCCTTCCACCATCGTCACTGAGGTGAGGAGCCCTGGGCCCCCAGCTCCTCCTCCCAACCCCTGTATCCCCATCTTACCATCCCCACACATACCCACACACACGCAGAGACACACACGCACAGACTGTGCGAACCTGACCTGAATTTGTCCAAAGACCCTGGAGCTATGAAGCGTTCTGCCCAAAATGCAGGACAGAGGACAGAGGTTGGAATTGAGGTCTTCCTGGTAGAGAAGGCTATGCAACGCCTTGCAGAAAGCTGTTCCCTGCCCCTCCAACCTCCCCCAGAGAGAGAGATACTGCTGCTGGAGTTCAATAGTCCACTTTGGTTTCCCTGAGAGTCGGAAGGTGTGGGAGTGGTACAGAGAGGTAGAGAAAGGAGGCAAGCAGGGAGCGGAGGGCAATGAGAATATTCTTGAGCAGGGGATTCTGGGCTCAGCGTCCTAGAGACAAAAACAATTTCCTGACTTCATCTAGAAATAGCTCTCGGCAGCTGGGGCCAGGAGATGGAGAGCCGCCAAGGAACTAAGATGGGAAAGAGAACAGGGTTATGGGGAGGGGGAGGGTCCTTTCATCTCTAGTGGTTTAACACCCCTCCCCCGAAGCACACACACAGCCAATTGTAGAGTCTCCCTGGCCTGCTAAATGGTTCATCCGGTGGAATTCTGCACCCTGTAGCTGTCTCATGGATCGTGCTTTTAACATCTGTTCTAGTCAATGGTCTTTTGGTTGCAAGAAAGAGAAGCTCTCTCCAGTCAGCTCATGAGGAAAGAGATTTCAGGAAATCCAAGGGCAGGAAACAAAGCCTGTCCAGGCTTCATGGCAACTGGAGCCAGGGACTGGAGCACCAGAGGCATCGTTATACATTCACTCTATGACTCTCCTGCTCAACCCATTTCGTCTGTGTGCTCATCTCGAAAGACGACTGCTGATCCCAGCTCTGACCCATTACCTCTCAGATTTAGGGCCCACCACAGCCGAAGGGGCTTCCCAGGTAACATTAGTGGTAAAGAATCTGCTGCCAATGCAGGAGACGTAACAGGCGCAGGTTCGATCCCTGGATTGGGAAGATCCCCTGGAGAAGGGCACGGCAACATGGCAACGCCAGTATTCTTGCCTGGAGAATGCATGTGGACAAAGGAGCCTGGGGGCCTACAGCCCATGGGGTCGCAAACAGTCACACGAATGCTCCAGCCAGAACATTTCCGTAAATCTTAATTCAAATTCTTAGAAAAGGTTCTGATTGGCTCAACCCAACACATTGATGAGTAGCCCCCGTCACAATCCTGCAATTGGCTCAGGTGTCCACGTTTAATCTAACCATCACACCAAGGGGCAAAATAGTGGGATTCTGTGGCCCATTGCCTGGTAATCAGGGCTGTGCAGAAAAGATGACTTGAAACGGGGCTGTGGGTGAACACAATCTCCAGACCTGCCTGATGCGGCATCAGTCTGAAAGGGGGAGGAGTGAAGCCATACTTCCCACTAGCCAGACCCAAGACACAGAAGCAGGTAAGTAAGGATGACTAGTCCTCCTCCCTCTGAGCGTCATAAGACATCTCCTCCTGGCGTGGCTGAGGGGGAACGCCTTCCTTATTCTCCAGCCTCCACCCAAATTCTGAGACATCCTCCTCCGCCCACCTTAACTTGTATGCTATCAATCCCTCCAATTCTGCTTTTGCGTTTCCCTTCTTAAAACTCTGCACCCTGCTTTCCAAGTTCGACAATACTCCAGGAACTATTAATATCAACCTTGCTGTTGTTCTTCTGTTCAAAACAGCAGGCAGTGTGATCAGAAGCTCAAATTTCTTTGGATTCCTTGCCATCTGGAGCAAAGAATCTGGGTGAGTGAGCACCTTAGCTTTCCTTCTGAATGGAGACTTAGTAGTCATCTTCTCATCAGCTTCGGTGACTGACAAAGCCAGATGCCTACAACTTTCCTGAGTTGTGGGGCGAGGCCAAGAATAATCCAGTGCTCTTCCAACAGGTACTGTGTGTGGGACCAATGTCCACAATATTTTAATGAACACAATCAGGATAACTCTTCCTTGGGTCAATAATGCCAAAGGCTGCACCAGAAAACACTTCATTACATTAGGCAGCTTACACCTATAGCCTAGTGTGAAGCTGGACCTTTTGAGTCGTGAGGCAAATGAAATAGCTCACAAGTTACCAAGGGTGGCTTAAGCAAGAAGATTAGTCTCAATGAAGATGCTCCACCCAGGCCACGTGGCTGTATCTAGTAGGCACAGCAGCACAGGTCACCTGAGGAAGACAAGTCCCAGCTTGCCCCTTGGAAAGAACTCCCAAAGGGCCCTGTATCCCAAAGGGACACTTCATCCCTCTGAATGCAAAGCAAAAAAAAAAAAATTAGTGTAGTAAGAAATAAGATGCTAGCTTTGGGTTATAATAATTAAAAAAAGAAAAAAAACCTACCTGAGCTTTTCTCCTTTTTTAAAAAAAAATTATTATTTATTTATTTATTTAGCCAAGTCAGGTCTTAGTTGCCTACACGAGATCTTTCTTTGCAGCACACGGACTTTCTAGCTGTGCCAAGCAGGCCTCAATATTTGTGGCACGCTGGCTGAGTTGCTCCGAGAAAGTGGAGTCTTAGCTTCCCGACCAGGGATCAAATGTGCGTCCCCTGCGTTGCAAAGTGGATCCTTAACCACTGGACCACCAGGGAAGTCCCCTCCTATTTCCTCTGAATTAAAGTATCCTGAGTATGCTCCTTGAAAGAAAAGTTATGACCAACCTAGACAGCATATTAAAAAGCACAGACATTACTTTCCCAACAAAGGACCGTCTAGTCAAAGCTATGGTTTTTCCAGTAATCATGCATGGATGTGAGAGTTGGACTATAAAGAAAGCTGAGTGCTGAAGAACTGATGCTTTTGAACTGTGGTGTTGGAGAAGACTCTTGAGAGTCCCTTGGATTGCAAGGAGATCCAATCAGTCCATCCTAAAGGAAATCAGTCCTGAATATTCATTGGAAGGACTGATGCTGAAGCTGAAACTCCAATACTTTGGCTACTTGATGCAAAGAACTGACTCATTTGAAAAGTCCCTCATGCTGGGAAAGATTGAAGGCGGGAGGAGGAGGGGACAACAGAGGATGAGATGGTTGGATGGCATCACCGGCTCAATGGACATGAGTCTGAGTAAACTCTGGGAGTTGGTGATGGCCTGGCATGCTGCAGTCCATGGGGTTGCAAAGAGTCAGACACAACTGAGTGGCTGAACTGAACTAAATAACTGGCAGCTTCTATCTGAACTGTATGAGTCAAGACTCCTGTTTACTAGTGGCTGCAATTCAACTCAAACTAATCTGAGCATGAGAAGAAGGTATAAAGGTTCCCATAACCCAACCACAAGACAAACAAAGGCAGAGCTGGCTCTAGGGGCCAGGGGGACCAGGGCCACGTGTGAGGACCTTTGTTGTCTCTCATCTCTTTGCATCATGGGCATGCAACTATGACACAGATGCTTCATTTAACATGGCCACTGCCCATTCTGGGCTCACTTCTAATAACTGTCTCTCTGCTTCACCTTTTAAAAAATTTTTTGAATAATTTTATTTATTTATCTTTGACTGTGTTGGGTCTTCATTGCTGTGTGGACTTTTCTCTAGTTGTAGCAGGCAAGGGCTCCTCTCCAGTTGTGGTGCAAAGGCTTCTCACTGCGGCGGCTTCTCCTGTTGCTGAGCCCAGGTCCTACGGAGCCAGGGCTTTAGTAGCTGCAGCATGCGAGCTCAGTAGTAATTGCAGCTCCCAGACTCTAGACCACAGGCTCAATAGTATTGGCACACAGGTTTAGTTGTTCCAAGGCATGCGGGATCTTCCAGGACCCGGGATCAAAGTCGTGTCTCCCGCATTGGCAGGCAGATTCTTTATCACTGAACCAGCAGGGAAGGCCTCTCTGCTTCAACTTTGAAAAATTCTAGGAAAGACATTTTCTGACCTGGGTCAGATGCCCACCCCAGATCCAATGCCTATAAGGCAGAGAGGGCCTGAGTTACTACGAATGGCTGGCCGGAGTCCCCCGTTCACTTCTGTTCTGCAGCTGAACAGCAGTTACCATTTCATGGCTCTGCTTCCTGGTCCCATGGCCATTCGTGTTCTCTTTTTCTCTCCCCTGAGGTCAGTCTCACAGCATCTTTCATTTATCACAGGCTTTATCAAGTTAGCAGTGCAGAGCTGTCCTAGGCAGCAATTCTCTGAGTCTCCCTCAAATCCACCACTACCCATGCCTACACTTTGGTTCCTTAGGGACGAAGAAACAACAAGGTCCTGTTGTATAGCACAGGGAACTATATTCAATATCCTGTGATAAACCATAATAGAAAAGAATATGAAAAAGAATATATATGTGTGTGTAACTGGATCGCTTTGCTATACAGCAGAAATGAACACAAATATACTGTGAGGTGCAATGTAAATAAGCTTCAGCTTATATGTATAGATAAATAAGCACTGTATCAGTTCAGTTCAGTTCAGTCGCTCAGTCATGTCCAACTCTTTGTGACCCCATAAATCACAGCACGCCAGGCCTCCCTGTCCAGCACCAACTCCCAGAGTTTACTCAAATATATCTATATGTGTGTGTGTGTGTATATGAGGCCCAGGAGCACACAGAGGTATATGATNGTTCAGTCGCTCAGTCATGTCCAACTCTTTGTGACCCCATAAATCACAGCACGCCAGGCCTCCCTGTCCAGCACCAACTCCCAGAGTTTACTCAAATATATCTATATGTGTGTGTGTGTGTATATGAGGCCCAGGAGCACACAGAGGTATATGATCCTCAAGAGTCTTGGGTGCACATGAAGAGAACGTATATAGTAAAAGTCTGCACTCACCCTAAGGTGATATAACCCCTTGCACTGTTGCTTTTACAGAAGACAAGTGCCTTAGGGCAAAGCAGAGGCAGAGAAATTCTTTCCGACTACGTATTCCGTATTCATTTATCAGTTTCTATTCTGAACTACACCCAGATTTCATCACTAGGCTGCATACAAATTTTGTTCTCTTCTCACTCCTCTGATTTCTTTTGTTATTTGACAAATCCTTATTTTTCCATTTTCTCTAAAATTGATACATCTATTTTTTAAATTTTATTGAAGTACAGTTGATTTCCCTGGAGAAGGAGATGGCAACCCACTCCAGTATTCTTGCCTGGAGGGTTCCATGGACAGAGGAGCCTGGCGGGGTACAGTCCATGGGATCCCCAGGAGTCGGACACAGCTGAGCAACTATCACTCACAGTTGACTTACAATGTAGTTCATAGTCCACTTGTGTTCATTTCTGCTGTATAACAAAGTGATCCAGTTACACATATGTATATATATTCTTTTTTATATTCTTTTCTGTTACGGTTTATCACAGGATATTGAATATAGCTCCCCATGTTATCCAGCAAGACCTTGTTGTTTATCCATCCTGTATACAATAGTCTGCGTCTACTAAACCCACACTCCTAATCCTCCCCTCCACCAGCCCTTCTCTGACTTCACTCCTCTTTCCTACACCCTCTTGCTTCTCATCCTCCCATTCCTCAGTTCCAGTCTAGCTCGTTCCTAATTCCTCCCGACAACGCATCTCCATCTCCACGGTTGCATTCTATTCACAAGCTTCCAATAAGGACTATTAAAATGAAGTCCCAGTTTGACAAAGCCCTAAAATCTTTTTTAAATAAAAGTTATATCAGATAACACATAGAATTACAGAAGAGTAGTTATTTGAATAAAACAGCAAAAAACTTGATTGCTTTTTTTCACTTTTCATTTTATATTCCAGTTCAGTCGCTCAGTCGTGTCCGACTCTTTGCGACCCCATGAATCACAGCACACCAGGCCTCCCT
>SJYX01008453.1:204094-228099 GCA_006410675.1 Oreotragus oreotragus | reverse complement strand
TGGTTAGAAATAAACTGGCTACTACTCTCTTCCCCGACTCCCTCTGCCTGGTCTCAGCCTCCCCGCACTCCTACGCTGAGTTACTCTGGTACCTATTATCATAGTGGCTGGAACAGAGAAAGGAAAACAGAAGAGCAAGTGATCATACGTTCTAAACAGACTGTTAATTCTTTCGGACGTGCCATTTGCCGGGCAGAGGAAGTGCTGTTTCAGCCAACCAAAGGTGCCTGCCTGTCATCCGCCCCTTCCCCGCCCGCAGCACCACTTTGTTGCTGGGAGATCTTCTTTATCCACATCCCCATCTCTAGACTGGCTGGTGGCTCTGCCCACTTTGTCTGTGTAGAGGTGGACGTAGACCAAGATAGACCCAAGAGGACCCCAGAAAGGCGTTTGTTCACTACGCACTGGCAATAAAAGCCATCAGAGACAATTTCTTACAAGTTCAGACCTGCTGAAAGTCAAATGGCCCAAATGAGAGAGTGAACTGAGAACATGATGTTAATGAGCCTCATTAGAACTGGAAAGTTAGACAGAAGCACCAATACTTTGATCATGAGCCCCAGTCAGAAACTGAAAATGACTTATGTTTTCAAAATACAGCCTCTCTTTATTCACCAGCAGAATCTTTCTTCCATTACACGCAGGGCAATGAATACTCAGTCTTGTCTGATCTCTATCTAGCTAGCTAGCTAGCTAGCTATCGGCTTCCCAGGTGGCACAGTGGTAAAGAACCTGCCTGCCAATGCAGAAGACACAGGTTCAATTCAAGACACAGTCCAGGAAGATCCCCTGGAGAAGGGAATGGCTACCCACTCCAGTATTCTTGCCTAGAAAATTCCATGGACAGAGGAGCCTGGTGGCCACAGTCCATGGGGTTTCAAAGAGTTGGAAACAATNGAAGACACAGGTTCAATTCAAGACACAGTCCAGGAAGATCCCCTGGAGAAGGGAATGGCTACCCACTCCAGTATTCTTGCCTAGAAAATTCCATGGACAGAGGAGCCTGGTGGCCACAGTCCATGGGGTTTCAAAGAGTTGGAAACAATGGAGAGACTAAGCATGTACACACACATGCACACATACACATACACACACACACATACAATGGAATACTACTCAGCCATTAAAAACGAATGAAATAATGCAGCCGCAACATGGATGGACCTGGAGATGATCACACTAAGTGAAGGAAGCCAGACAGAGAAAGACAAACATCATATCACTTACACATGGAATCTAAAAAATAACACAAATCAACTTCATGAAACAGAAACAGACTCACAGACATAGAAACCAAACTTATAGTTACCAAAAGGGAGAGAGTAGGGGAGGGATAGATTAGGAATATGGGATTATCAGATACACCCCACTACGTATGTAATAGATACACAACAAGGATTTACTGTATAGCACTGGGACCTATATTCAATATCTTCTAACATCCTCTCATGGAAAAGAAGTTGAAGCTGTACATCTGAAACTAACACAATATTGTGTATCGATAGAGTTATCAACAGTAACTATAGTTAAAAATTTTAAAAACACAGAAAGAGACAACACACACACGCCACACCCACACACATGTACGCAAAATAGCAAATCATGTCCAAACAGTTTCTAACCTATACACTTCTCTCCAACCCGACTGCCACTTCCCTGGGTCCAGCCGCCAACCCCTCCTGCCGGGTTTACTGTGGCTCTCCCTTAGTGGGGCTTCCTTCCTCTACTCTTGGATTGCTCCGGTCTCCACCAGGCAGATGGAGGGTCTTCCTCAAACACAACTCTAACCGGGATGTCTTCTTTCCACACAAAACTCTCCAACAGCTTCCTACTGCTTCAACTGCTTCAAGATAGAAGAATCTTATACAACTTAACAACTAAAACAAGCAAAAAACTGCTGCAAGGTAAAATCTGAGCTATTTAACATGGCAGGCAAGACACTCTCTGGTCTTAGAAGCCTGCATGTCTCCATTATTACCTCTGGATCCTCCCAACTTGCATCTAATACCCAGCCCTCCAGAGCTAAGATCCATTCCCTCACTTCTGGGCATAGGCACATACTGTAGAGTTGGTAGATGGAAACCCTCCTCCTCAGCTTCCCCTTTCTGTGTGGCTAACTCTCATTTGTTATTCAAAACTCAAACAAGTTATCACTTTCTTTGGGTCGTTCTCCTCACCCTTAGTTCTAGTTAGGCAAATTATAATACCCTGTACTTTTCCCAGGATTACATTTACTATTGTCTTGTAATTGTCCCTTTTTTTGGTCTCCCAATAGAATGAAAATTTTGAAACGTCAAGGAATATCACTTCTTGTTCACAGTTATATCCCTGGCATCAAACACATGCCAGAAAACGGGGGTTCTCTCAAACTTATGGTTGCCAGCGGGGATGAAAGGGGGTAGGGATAGTTAGGGAGTTTGGGATGGACATGTACACAGTGCTGTATTTAAAGTGGATAACCAGCAAGGACCTATGAATAGCACAGGGAACTCTGCTCAATGTTATGTGGCGGCCTGGGTGGGAGAATTCAGGGGAGAATGGATACACGTATATGCACGGCTGAGTCCCTTCACTGTTCACCTGAAGCTACCACAGCACTGTTAATTGGCTATACTCCAATATAAAATAAAAAGTCAAAAAAGAAAAGAAAAAAAAGAATATGGGGGTTTTCAGTGACTATATGTTGAGTGAATAAGTGAACAAATGACCATAGAATGTAGAGGTGGAGCTTTGCCTGCTTGAGTTCCCCTTCTTCTCCCATTCCGAGGCAATAGCCCTTGAGTCACAGTCTGAAAACCATTGTTCTATGGGAAGATTCCCCAGGGAAATGCTGTAAGCCCATGTTTAACCTTGATGCATCCAAGGCCATAAGGCTGCAGTAAAAATTAATACCTATTTAACTCTTTACACCTGGCAGACCTCTGATACATCTTTCTACTAGCTTCTCACTCACACTGGGAAAGAAGCATCTCCTCAAATTGTATTTAATATTTATATTGAAAAGTCTATTTTCACATAAATAGAAAACTATCAGGTCATTTTCCAGAGTTACTAAAATTTGAAATAAGCCAGGATTGATTGATAAACAAAATAGCCTGAGATACATGATTGAAGGAGGCAGAGGAGAGAGAGAGAAGATAGCAAAAGTAATTCATTCTAGATTTCCCTGGTGGCACAGTATGAAATCAACCCTGAATATTCACTGGAAGGACTAATGCTGAAGCTGGAGCTTCAATTCTTTAGCCACCTGATGCAAAGAACTGACTCATTGGAAAAGACCCTGATGCTGG
This sequence comes from Oreotragus oreotragus, assembly GCA_006410675.1. NCBI lineage: Eukaryota > Metazoa > Chordata > Mammalia > Artiodactyla > Bovidae > Oreotragus > Oreotragus oreotragus. Next base: position 224,809 of record SJYX01008453.1, on the reverse strand, counting down.
GAAAGACTGAGGGCAGGAGAAGAACGGAGTGACAGAGGATGAGATGGTTGGGTGGCATCACCGACTCAATAGACATGATTTTGAGCAAACTCTGGGAGATAGTGAAGGACAGGGAAGCCTGATGTGCTTCAGTCCATGGGGTCGCAGAGTCAGACACAACTGAGCTACTGAACAGCAACAGAACATATATCAAAACATATATCGGAAAAAAAAAACCAACATATATTGGGAAAGAACTATTGGAAATAAATTCCAGCCCCTTTCAGCACCTGCCAACCCTAATTCACTCCCTGACTCAGAACCACACCCAGAGAACCATATTCCTCTTTGGAGACTATATGACTGGGCAGGAACGGAGCCTGATCATAAAGTGATAAGGGAAACTGAGGTCTTAATCATGTCTGGAGGCCAGAAAAAAACTGGAAACCTCATATTCAAATACTGAAAACCTGTCATTTGGAAAATGAAAGGGGGAAGAAAACAGCAAACGACTCACCCTGGGCCACAAAGCTTACAGGTGTGGGAGAAGAATTCAAGAATTTCTTTCTGACTTCAAAGTGTTCTCTTTCCACCACTTTATGCTGTCTCTTTCTGTGGCTGGAGGCAGAATTCAGGGGAGAATGGATACATGTATATACACGTATATACATGTATATCCCTTCTTTAGATCAATGGGAGGACAAATGGTTGTATTGTCAGAGATGCCTGAAAGTGGGATTCATGGTCCAGGGTGGTGGTGAGTTCCCCATGCAGGGAGATGTTCAAGCAGAGGCCACTTGCTAGTGTTAGAGACAGGACCCAGGTAAGAGAAGGTGGTTTCCACCACTGGCTGCATATGACAGTCACCTGCATTTGTTAACAGGACAGATTCCCAGTCCCCTTTCTGACTCTCTGGGTCTCGCAGGGATCTCAGGACTAGCTAATTTTTAAAAGTACCTCTGGAGATTCTAATGCAGCTTTTGGGAATCACTGGGTTGTCCAAATCTGAGATCCTATGACCACAGCAACCGCAGTGTAAGAGAGGGCCAGCTGTGGGATATCAGTGCTGGTGTTAACAGTGACAACGATACCAGCTAAGTGTTTACTCTGGTCCAAAGCTAGTGCATCATCTCATGAACTACCCCACAAGGCAGGCAACACCACCATGCCCATTTCACAGATGAGGAAGATTAAGTTCCCTGTCCACAGTCATACCACAAGGAGGTGAAGGAGCTGGGCAGTGAGTCCAGGCAGGCTGGCTGTAGATCTTTACTCCTCATCAGGAGAAGGAACCAAATGTGACCCGATTCAAAGCCATCCAGTCCTAGATAGGTTCTGAATAAAACCCACCAGTAGTTGATCTCCCAAGTCACAAAAATTCCACAGCACAGAGCTCACCAAGAAGTGAAGTAAGGACTTCCCTGCTGGTCCAGTGGTTAAGAATCCTCCTTGTGATGCAGGAGATTCAGGTTTGATCCCTGGTAGGGGAACTAAGATCCCACATGCTACAGAGCAACTAAGGCCGTGTGCCACGACGAGAGAGCCTGAATGTCGCAGCTAAGACCCAACACAGTCAAATAAATACAAAACAGCAACAACAACAAAGTGAAATAGATTCTCGACCACGAAATGACTGTGAGGACTAGAAGCGTCACAAAACTCTTATGGCGTAAAGTCTAGATTTCTTTGGCCTACACGTATTATATTCCGTTTTTAAAATCTGAAGTTTTCAACACGGCACACATTCACCCCGGTAATTCCTACTGCCATTCTTTCATTCAAAACCAAACCCAAACAAACCACGCTCATTAAAAACGGTTTTCTTGTGTCATGGAATGTTCAAACAAAATGACATTAAGTATATTGACACTCGGTTACAACATTAACCCCAGTGAAACTCCTGATGTGCTAATTCAACTGGCCCCACCCACCCCTTCCTGGGAAAAGCTGGGTCACCTGCTTTACCTTGTCCAGATCCTCACCCACCACACTCTGGGGGCCAGCTTCAGCACCAGGAGTGCAACTTCAGTGCAGACACTTGCTCAATCACGTACTTTCTGTTTCCTCCCTCCGGGTCACCTCAGTCTTAGCACATGGGATCTTTGTAGTCTGTGTGCTGAACTCCCTGAGGACTTTCCCGGGTAAGCATTCTGCTAAACTAACCCTCTTATTAAGGCTGACTCTGGGCAAAATATCTAGAGGAGTGGAGGTGGTCTTCTAAGCAACCCGGTACTCCCAGAATAGTTAATCACTCCCTGTTCTTGCTTCCAGTCCAAGGTCCTTACGCTCTTCTTGCTTTTTAATGATCCTTTCAAAGTTCCTAACCCTTTGTGAGACTGGTTTAAAAATCACAGAAAGGGACTACCCTGGTGGTGCCGTGGTTAAAATCCGCCTGCTAAGGCAGGCGACACAGGTTCGATGCCTAGTCCAGGGAGATTCCACATGCTCTGGGGCAACTAAGCCTGTGTGCTGCAACTACTGAGTCCACGCGCATGCGCTAGGCCCCACACTTCTCAACAAGAGAAGCCACCGCAATAAGCCGAGCGCTGCAACGAGAGAGGAGCCCCTACCCACCGGCACTGGAGAACGCCTGTGTACAGCCATGAAGAGAAATGAATGAATACGACAAATAAAGCTTTTAAGAATAAATAAATAAAAATCACAGGGAAGAGTTGCAACAGCTTGAATGAGCTCAACCAGTAGAGACGTCTGGGGCTTCTCCCTCTGCCTTAAGGAAGCTCAGTTCAACCTGGGGTTGGGAAGAGGCGGAGCCAATGTCAACATCATAAACCCAGAAATCACCTGGGAAGCCAGGACACAACCTCTCACCAGCGTCACAGTCAATCAGGGTGAACTTTGGAGAAGTCTGATGAACTTGTGTAGGTTTCAGGCTCCTCAGTGAGTATGCACAAGGTGTAGCTGAGATCAGTGTCTCAGACTCCTCAGGGCAGGGGCTGAGGTGCCACTGGGCTAGTGGAAGGAATGAGAGATCTCTTCTCCCATCTATCCATCTATCCATCCATTTCACTTGCCAAAACTGGGCGACTTTTCAGTCCTTTCCAGATGTAACATTCTATTGTTCTGAGACGCTATTTCCCAGTGAAATAGATGGCTGTCTCCTCTTAGGGTTGCTTCCCCAACCCACGCTGATCCGAAGACTGCTAAGAGGCAGACACCTCCTCCCCAGAGGCCTGGGACTCTAACTCTGTCCCTGCTGAGTGACTGGGAAGCTGCCTCATTCACTGCACGTCCTGGCATGAGACGGGGTCCCTTGACATCCCTACCAAGTGCCTCTGCAAACCGAGCTGGACGCAGACAGCTGGCATCTGGGCAGAACACCCATTTCAAGCAGCAGAACCCAGGCTGGGCCCCTCGTGGCACTGCCTGGTTTGTGATGGAATTAAAGATGTTTGCCTTTTAGCTGTGGCCCCAGAATGTTCCAGGTCCATGAAAAGATCATGTGAAACTGGCGAGGGTTGGACATAACCTGACAGGAATGGGTGTTCTCGAGTCTGAAGCTTTGGGGTCAGAAAGCCCTGGGTTCATAGTTTTGATGCCCTTTGTTCCAGCCCCAAGGCCTTGATGGCATGACTTCATCTTTCTGAACCTCAACTTTTTCATAGGTTAATTGGGCAATCTGATACTTTGGTGGAGTGACTGGCACTCTAAATGTTCTTATTTGTTATTACTGCTCCCACTTTGTATTAATACCACATCAATGCCTGGCCTGCCTTAAAATGTGATGAATAAAATAAGCCAAAAAAGTTAAGGGGCTCGAAGTTACCTAGCTGTGTGGTTGGGATACCCACTGCTTAAGAGAGCAAATCAAGGGACTTCCCTGGTGGTCCAGTGATGAAGAATCTGCTTTGCAATGTAGGGGATGCAGGTTCGATCTCTAGTCAGGGAAGATCCCCCATGCCGTGGGGCAGCTAAGACTGTGGGCCACAGCTGCTGAGTCCTTGCACTCTGGAGCACATGAGCCAAGCTGGAGACTCCGAGTGCTGCAACGAAACGTTCTGCGTGCCGCCACTAAGACCCAGTGCAGCCAAATAGATAAAAAGAGAGCAAACCAATTCTCTATCTACAACGGCTTCGCTGCTCAAATTCCCAGGCTCCCCGTAACGCGTGGCACAGATTCAAATGCTATTCCCAGTGCCCTGATGCACTCTTTGCACCTGGAAACTGGAAAGCCTGTATACTGTTCAGAAGATCAAGGCCAGCGCTTCCCCAAGTCCCCCACCCTCCTCTGTCCAAGTCCCATGGACAGAGGAACCTGGCCCGTTAAGAGTTCCTTCAAGTTGATTCACACGCAGAGCTCCTTGGCTGCTACCTGAGCCGAGAAAAGACAAGATCAAGAATTCCCTGGACCCTGCCCTTCCAGGACATAATACGAACCTGATGTGTGTGAACCTGTAGTGATCTGTGGCTCTCCAGAGTGCCAAAAGAGATGAAGGGATACCAGGGGTCAACTTTTTTTTTTTTCCCAGCAAAAATTTTCTTTATTGCTGGGAGATATTTCTTTGGACCAACACCTTCCTATTGTCCACAGAAACAATGGAATCCCAGTAATCTGAAAACAGTCCTCTCGTTTCAATTAATGGCAACTTTATTTTCCCCAGTGGCTCAGATCCTGAATGCAGGCACCATATTCAGGGCCCACTTATAATGTTATTCACTACAGGGCAGAACTGGCAGAAACAGGCTGCTTCCTACAGCTCCCCAGGGATTTGACACGACCAGTGACCTCCCCCAGTACTCACCCTCCCAATCCTATTCAGAGCTCCATGACAATATCATGAACTTCCAGAACTTGGTGCCCTGTGGTCTTTACGTGTTAAGCATACTATGAAATGAGTAAAACTTTATTATGCAAGGTCCAGGGGGAGGGGAGAATACATTGATTAATATGATAACAGGTAACAGTTGAGCAGATGAAATGCATGTGGAGGGAGAAGAAAGTGCATCAATTTCACCCACCATGTGCCAGGCACCACTCAGGTCCTTTACAGGAAAGCACAGGAAGGAGGAGCAGCAAGGGCCTGGATCCAGAACCCAGCTGGCCCACATTCATATCTGCCCGCATGTGGGCACGTGGTGCCCTGGAGGGAATTAGAGAACCTCCCCCACAGGACTCCATAAGGATGAAAGAAATTCATATACGCTGGTGCTTTCACTACAGAGCCTGGTGCCTAAGCTTTCTCATTTCATCTCTCCATCTCATTTTGATCTTTATGAGGTGGGTGGAGTCCAAGTTTTACAGTTGGAGAAACTGCAACACAGATAATGTATCTAGGGTCACAGGGGCAGTAAGTGGAGGCCTGGGGATTCAAACTCGGGCTCCAGCGATTCCAGGTCATTAGACAAACAACAGTGATTGATAGAGGTTGCATGAGAGAAGTGAGACAGCCTTTCAAAGGGGTGGACAGGACAGGCTGCGGGGCCTCCAGAGTCAAGCCCAGGAGGGTGAGCAGGTTGCTTATATGTGGGTGTGGGTGTAGAAGGACACCTCACTGTGGAAGCTGATTATTTTCCTTTTTAGTCAGGACAGAGCGCTCTGTAAACCTAGTATACTAGCTGGTACCTTTAATGAGTATGTGGGGTTGTCTGTGTGCCACAACCGCTCAAGCCCGAACAACAAGAGAAGCCCGTCCACCACAGTGAGACAAGGCCTGTGTGCAGCAAAAAAGATCCACCGTATCCATACGTGTATTTTTTTTTAAAGAGTATGCTTAAAAAAATAGAGTATCTGGGAAATAGGTGCATAAATACTTCTCTTGCTCACATGCTGGCAGATTGCATTCTTGATTTCTTACTTATACTGTGCTAAGTTGCTTCGGTTGTGTCTGACTCTTTGCAACCATATGGGCTGTAGCCCGCCAGGCTCCTCTGTCCACGGGATTCTCCAGGCAAGAATACTGGAGTGGGTTGTCACTTCCTCCTCCAGGGGATCTTCTTGACTCAGGGATCAAACTCGGGTCTCTTACATCTCCTGCTTTGGCAGTCGGGCTCTTTACCGCCAGTGCTACCTACTCTACCCCAAACATAGTGGGCGCCCAATAAACGGTTACAATTACTCACACTTTTTACCATATACTGGCCTGAGCTTAAATTTACATATATTATCCAGTGTGCCCTAAAGTTTGTCCTCATATAGTTAGCTGTTCCTTAAAATAATTTGAAGGGTGCCAGAGTTAAAGAAAATGTTGTTCACTCCTTTCCTTTATAGGAAATTTTCTGATGTATATAAACCTTATAAAGGCTCTGAGAAATTCAATACTAAAGAAACTTGCTATTTTTAATGTAGGGCTTCCTAAACCTAATTGGCCACAGAACCCTTTCCTATATAATAGAAGCTTTGGGGAATCTTGAAAATGCTCAATTAAATTTTGACTTGCCTGCAAGCAGGGAATAATTATTCCCACTTCCCAGATGAGAAAACAGAAACTCAGCTGGTGGGTGGCAGGACCACCAACAGAAGCCCAAGTCTGTTTCCAAAAGAAGAACACTCAAATTTCCAAAACACCGCTCTGGAAAAGCTACCATCCCAGACATCATGTTCTTTTTTGCTTTTCATTTCTTAAGTCTGTGTGCTGTGCTGTGCTGTGCTTAGTCTCTCCGTCCTGTCTGACTCTTTGTGACCCATGAGGTGCAGCCTGCCAGGCTCTTCTGTCCATGGGGATTCCCTAAGCAAGAAGACTGGAGTGGGTTGCCATGCCCTCCTCCAGGTGACCTTCCCAACTCAGAGCTCGAACCCCAGTCTCCCGCATTGCAGACAGATTCTTTACTGTCTGAGCCACCAGGGACGCTCAAGAATACTGGAGTGGGTGGCCTATCCCTTCTCCAGGGGATCTTCCAGACCCAGGAGTCAAACCGGGTCTTCCGCATTGCCGACAGATTCTTTACCAGCTAAGCTACCAGGGAAGCCCAAATATTAGAAATCAGTGGCTTGGCCCAAACCACAGAGCTGGTTAGGAGTGAAAAAGAGACTAGGTCTAATTTCACCAACTTTTAAAAAACCTATAAAGATAGAAACAAGCCATATCATTTGTCATGGATGTTGACACCCTGCCTGAGCTAAGACATGGACCAGCAGCTGACATGCCGGCAGTCAGGGTTAGTTCCAGGAATGGAACTGGGAGATCCTGTTCTTTCAGAGCTCCAACAACCCAAGCGATCTCAGTCCATTCATCTTGGCAACTAGCTGCTCACACCTCACTAGACTGATGAAAAAAAAAAAAAAAAAACCTGGTCACTTGGCAATAAAATCACTCCCACTGAGACAACTGTTCTGCATTCTTCCACAGGAAAAAACAGTGAAGGCCAATGCGCTTTAGGACAGGAACTCACTAACAGCCACGCTCTCTCCATCAACACCTTCCTCCAGCATTACCCTGGCACATCTGAGTGTGGATGGTAGCTTCCCCCAGGCTTGCCAAGATTCCCCTAGTGCAGCCCCCACACTGCCCTGCCTGGCAGTAGCATCTGAAGCAGAGGTGCGTCCTGGCCACATGACACAGCCTGTTCCTGGGTGTGTTCCTTCATGACACAGCCTGTTCCTTCACTAGGGTGAAGGAGAGAGGCTGAGCCTGGTTCTCAGCCAGCAGCCCCTGCTTCCAGCCCCTCTGTGAGATCACGTCTCACAAGACATGAAGGTTGATCAGGCAGCCCTTGTCAAGAGCAAGCAGGACAAGGATCTGTAGACTGCTAAGAACGAAGACAGGCATCTTGCCCTAGAAATAAGCATCAAGCCAAGACAGTTTGGGGGCTTCCCTGGGAGCTCAGATGGTAAAGAATCTCCCTGAAATACGGGAGACCTGGGTTTGATCCCTGGGTTGGGAAGATCCCGTGGAGAAGGGAATGGCAATCCACTCCAGTATTCTTGTCTGGAGAATCCCATGGACAAAGGAGCCTGGCAAGCTACACTCTATAGGGTTGCAAAGAGTCAGACACGACCGAGAGAATTTTACTTTCATTTTCAAGATAATTTATTTACTGTTGAAGAGACTCATGGCAGGGCAGAGAGCAGGACACAAAGACGAGGAAAGGGGGAAAATGAGAGTCTGCACAATATATTTCCCTCCATCACTATTTCCTATATAGCGTCCCCCATAGGATTTACCACACTCCCCTGACTTCTTATATTTACGTAACATTTTTAACAGCAAAGTAGAAGATTCAAAAAAACAGTGACATTTTTTCCACTGATTCATGTTAACTCAATAAAAAATGTATTCACCACTTCCAGGGTGCCAGGCTCTGTGCTAGGCACTGGGAGACAGTGTCAGTATGGAGTTAATAAGATCAAGGAAGTAGGAAGGGACTGACTGTGGTTTTGAAACTGTATCCTGCAGGTGTTACAATGGTATCTGAGAGGCTGCAAAGGGGTGTGCAGTGGTGACAGGCTGAGAAATAGGGTTCTTTCTGGCTCAGCCACATTCTCCTTTGTCCATCCCCTCCCTGCCAAATCAGGCAGCTCTACTTTGATCTGGTCTCTGCATTTCTTGGCAGGGAGAGCTGTTGGGAGACTTCATTTCCTGATGTTGACAAACCCTTGGGAGGCTGTGAAGGTCCTTTCTACAGGACGGGTCCAGGAACCTGACTCCTACTAAGCATGCAAAGACAGATGCCAATATTGATGGCCCTAATGGATTCTGGTAGAGAAGATGCACTTAACGGTTCATTGTTTGCTGAGAGCTCTAAGTAACCTCAAGCTCTGGCTGGCCGGGCCTGTGCCTCAAGCATCTACTTGTTCCGTATAGTTTGCTGTGGCAGCTGTCAGGATAAGCCCCAGGGCATCTTGAGGTTTGGATGCTTCTGGTGTCAATCATCTAGGGAAGGTGTCTCTGGGCCTAGAAAGGTTTTCAACCTTGCAAGCTCCAGACGCTTAACTGATGTACAGATGGGCCCAAGACGAACATGGACAGTCCATCCAGCTGCTGCATTTCCTTAGGCATGTGATGGTCATGTGTGGGAGGCGGCACATAGCAGGCGCTGGGGGTCCAAGAATGTACTCAAAGTTCAAGTCCTGGGCCTACTGCTGCCTCATTTGTGATCTGGGGCAGGTGACTTCTCGCTTTAAGCCTGTATTTTCTCAACCATAATTCAGGGGGCAGTGACTGTTCCCATCTCATGGGACTGAGGCATTGAATTATCCATATAAAGTGATAACACAGTAACTAAGTACCCGATAGGGCTTCCTACATGGTGCTAGTGGTAAAGAACCTGCTTGCCAATGAAGGAGACATAAGAGACTTGGATTTGATCCCTGGGTGGGGAAGATCCCCTGGAGGAGGGCATGCACCCACTCCAGTATTCTTGCCTAGAGAATCCCATGGACAGAGGAGCCTGGCAGGCTACACGTTCCATGGGGTGCAAAGAATTGGGCACGACTGAAGTGACTTAGCAAGCAAGTACCTGATACTTCTTGACCATTTTTAGTATTATTATCAATATTAGTGACACCTCTGAGAGGATCCGCTTAACAAAGCCCAAGGAAATGTCCCTTCACCACCAGAACTGGATGGACTGGATCTGGAACCAAAGCTCATCAAAATGAACACAAGAGCAGGCTGAAGCAACTATTATGCTGATGGCAATTTTCTATTTTCACAAGACCAGCATGAATTTTTTTTTTTTAAAAAAAAAAAAAAAAACCTGGTCACTTGGCAATAAAATCACTCCCACTGAGACAACTGTTCTGCATTCTTCCACAGGAAAAAACAGTGAAGGCCAATGCGCTTTAGGACAGGAACTCACTAACAGCCACGCTCTCTCCATCAACACCTTCCTCCAGCATTACCCTGGCACATCTGAGTGTGGATGGTAGCTTCCCCCAGGCTTGCCAAGATTCCCCTAGTGCAGCCCCCACACTGCCCTGCCTGGCAGTAGCATCTGAAGCAGAGGTGCGTCCTGGCCACATGACACAGCCTGTTCCTGGGTGTGTTCCTTCATGACACAGCCTGTTCCTTCACTAGGGTGAAGGAGAGAGGCTGAGCCTGGTTCTCAGCCAGCAGCCCCTGCTTCCAGCCCCTCTGTGAGATCACGTCTCACAAGACATGAAGGTTGATCAGGCAGCCCTTGTCAAGAGCAAGCAGGACGAGGATCTGTAGACTGCTAAGAACGAAGACAGGCATCTTGCCCTAGAAATAAGCATCAAGCCAAGACAGTTTGGGGGCTTCCCTGGGAGCTCAGATGGTAAAGAATCTCCCTGAAATACGGGAGACCTGGGTTTGATCCCTGGGTTGGGAAGATCCCGTGGAGAAGGGAATGGCAATCCACTCCAGTATTCTTGTCTGGAGAATCCCATGGACAAAGGAGCCTGGCAAGCTACACTCTATAGGGTTGCAAAGAGTCAGACACGACCGAGAGAATTTTACTTTCATTTTCAAGATAATTTATTTACTGTTGAAGAGACTCATGGCAGGGCAGAGAGCAGGACACAAAGACGAGGAAAGGGGGAAAATGAGAGTCTGCACAATATATTTCCCTCCATCACTATTTCCTATATAGCGTCCCCCATAGGATTTACCACACTCCCCTGACTTCTTATATTTACGTAACATTTTTAACAGCAAAGTAGAAGATTCAAAAAAACAGTGACATTTTTTCCACTGATTCATGTTAACTCAATAAAAAATGTATTCACCACTTCCAGGGTGCCAGGCTCTGTGCTAGGCACTGGGAGACAGTGTCAGTATGGAGTTAATAAGATCAAGGAAGTAGGAAGGGACTGACTGTGGTTTTGAAACTGTATCCTGCAGGTGTTACAATGGTATCTGAGAGGCTGCAAAGGGGTGTGCAGTGGTGACAGGCTGAGAAATAGGGTTCTTTCTGGCTCAGCCACATTCTCCTTTGTCCATCCCCTCCCTGCCAAATCAGGCAGCTCTACTTTGATCTGGTCTCTGCATTTCTTGGCAGGGAGAGCTGTTGGGAGACTTCATTTCCTGATGTTGACAAACCCTTGGGAGGCTGTGAAGGTCCTTTCTACAGGACGGGTCCAGGAACCTGACTCCTACTAAGCATGCAAAGACAGATGCCAATATTGATGGCCCTAATGGATTCTGGTAGAGAAGATGCACTTAACGGTTCATTGTTTGCTGAGAGCTCTAAGTAACCTCAAGCTCTGGCTGGCCGGGCCTGTGCCTCAAGCATCTACTTGTTCCGTATAGTTTGCTGTGGCAGCTGTCAGGATAAGCCCCAGGGCATCTTGAGGTTTGGATGCTTCTGGTGTCAATCATCTAGGGAAGGTGTCTCTGGGCCTAGAAAGGTTTTCAACCTTGCAAGCTCCAGACGCTTAACTGATGTACAGATGGGCCCAAGACGAACATGGACAGTCCATCCAGCTGCTGCATTTCCTTAGGCATGTGATGGTCATGTGTGGGAGGCGGCACATAGCAGGCGCTGGGGGTCCAAGAATGTACTCAAAGTTCAAGTCCTGGGCCTACTGCTGCCTCATTTGTGATCTGGGGCAGGTGACTTCTCGCTTTAAGCCTGTATTTTCTCAACCATAATTCAGGGGGCAGTGACTGTTCCCATCTCATGGGACTGAGGCATTGAATTATCCATATAAAGTGATAACACAGTAACTAAGTACCCGATAGGGCTTCCTACATGGTGCTAGTGGTAAAGAACCTGCTTGCCAATGAAGGAGACATAAGAGACTTGGATTTGATCCCTGGGTGGGGAAGATCCCCTGGAGGAGGGCATGCACCCACTCCAGTATTCTTGCCTAGAGAATCCCATGGACAGAGGAGCCTGGCAGGCTACACGTTCCATGGGGTGCAAAGAATTGGGCACGACTGAAGTGACTTAGCAAGCAAGTACCTGATACTTCTTGACCATTTTTAGTATTATTATCAATATTAGTGACACCTCTGAGAGGATCCGCTTAACAAAGCCCAAGGAAATGTCCCTTCACCACCAGAACTGGATGGACTGGATCTGGAACCAAAGCTCATCAAAATGAACACAAGAGCAGGCTGAAGCAACTATTATGCTGATGGCAATTTTCTATTTTCACAAGACCAGCATGAATTTTTTTTTTTTGGATCATAAGATGCATCAATGCAAGAAACTTCTCTCCGTGGAATAATTCACCAGATGGAAGCTCTTTCCCAAGGAATGTCAGAATCTATCAATGTAGCACAAATGGGGTCAGATATAACCCTGTATCAACTGTCATCACATTCTTGACAGCCCTGAAGGCCCAGTTAGCCTGAGTTTCACTGACATTTCATTAGCTGCAGGAACTGCATTTCAGAACACGTTTTGAAGGGAAATGTCATGAGCTTATCCCCCCAGGGCCCAAGGCAGCATCGAATGAATCAGCTCGTAGTGTCTTGCTGTCCATCCTTCATCTAAGCACAGTTCCCTCTGCAATTGATCCGCTCCTGGAGGAGTTTGGGGAAAGAGTATGAGCATTCCACCCTCCTAAATCACAAAAACTAGGCACACCTGTAACTTCACAGCTGCCTGCAGTTGCCACAGTGATGGAAATGTTTTCGTTGGCTTCTCTACGCAACTTGGAAATGGCAACAAAAAAGTGGCAGGGTTGCTTCTGGGTACCAAAAATAGAGTTACAAGTCTCTGAAAATGAATCCCTGCGACTGAATGAAATTGGTGGCCTAAAAGTGTGCTTGCTAAGAACACTGAAGTTAGATACCTCCTTTAAACAGAACGAGAGGGGGTAAATGGATGAATAAATCAATGATTGTTTATTTGATTTATTTATTACTTACAATGATTTGTCATGAGTGGAAATCACAATTTCTCAAATATCTTAAACTTGTGGGAATTTTCTACTGAAAAGATATTATAAATTTAGACATATAATTAATTCTGAAGATTAAAGGTGATGCATCTTAGCAGGCAGAGCATTTTACACCCACCGTATTCTCTCCCATCAGAGTCCTCCCTCTCACTATCCTTTGGAAAAACAGTAAAGTTATGAGGTTGGACATGGGGGTGGGGGGAGGGGTGGGTGGTTAGAGTTCCTGGATCTGAATCCAGCTGTTACTTAACTATTGTGTGATCTTGGCTAAGTCTCTCCACCGCAGTTTCCTCATCTGTATAATGGGAATGATAATAATGCTACCAAAGTCACAGTGCTGCTATGAGGATTAAATGAGTTAATATTTTTGAAGTGTTAGATCTATGTCTATGACACATATATGTTAGCAGCAGCTATTACCATTAGATTTATCATTATCATAATTTTCATCAGACTCTCCCATTCTTCCTCCTACAGGCTGCCCATCAACAACATTAACAGGAACACTTTAAGCCTCAGATCATTCTCCAGAAGATGATTATAGCATCTGCTTAATCAATGACCATATTAACATTTCAGATTGACTGAAACTCACCTTGAAAGACAATGAGTTTTGAGAGGCTGGGAGAGAAAAAGGTATAGTCACTGGGGAATACGGGCTTCCCAGGTGGCACTAGTGGAAAACAAAAAAACAAAAAAACAAAAAAACAACCACCTGCCAAGGCAGGAGATGTAAGAGACACAGGTTCAATCCCTGGGCTAGGAAGATCCCCTGGAGGAAGGCATGGCAACCCACTCCAGTATTCTTGCCTGAAAAATTCCTTGGACAGAGGAGCCGGGGGGGTTATAGTTCCGTGAGGTCACAAAGAGTTGGACACAACTGAAGCGACTTAGCATTGGGGAATACAGTTTGTCCTGTGGCAAGAGGTACCACAATGGGGTTAATATGTTGAAGAATATGCCCTCTAAGGGCAGTGCTTAATTGGAGGTGATTTTTCACCCCACGGGACATCTGGCAATGTCTGGAGGCATTTTGGGTTGTCATCACTGGGGGAGACCAGAGATGCTGATAAACACCTTACACTGCCCCAGCAAAAAATGATCCAACTCAAATGTCAATAGTTGCCAAAGAAACCCTGTGTTAAGGCAAATCTTGGGTAGACTGGAAGCTTCCACTTCGATTGGATACAGTGTTAACCTTCAGCTACCCCAAAAGGAATCTAGTTTACAAAGTTACCTGATCTAGTTCACAGTGACTTTCAGGGGATGCTACTCCTAGAGTGCAGGAGCAATTTATTGCCGAGCACTCCTGGTTCATGCACAGAGAAGATGGAGGAGGGGGCTGGGTCCCCAGGCACCCATAGAGTTGTCATTTTAGCACTGACCAGAAGGCTGTTACCTTCAGTACTTTTAGTTCAAGCACCGGAGCATCTGCACAAGCTAGGTTCTAAGCCTTCGGAGTGGTTGTTTTCCAAATTTAACATGTCTAAAGCATGTGCAATGAGCTCCTTTCCTCTCCTTCCAAACATGCTCCTGCCTCAATCTTACCCATTTCAGTAAATGCCTTGGCTGGCCAGAAACCCAAGCAGCATTTACCACTTCTCCTTCCCTCACCCATCTGCTGCCACCTCTACATAGATCCTTTTAATTTCTTCTCATTTTTTTTTTTGACATGAATCATTTTAAAGTCTTTATTGAGTCTGTTACAATACTGCTTCCATTTCATGTTTTGGTTTTTTGGCTGTGAGGCGTGCGGGATCTTACCTCCCTGACCAGGGATCAAACTCGCAGCCCCTGCACTGGAAGGTGACGTCTTAATCCTGGGCCCCCAGGGAAGTCCCCCTAGACAGACCTTGAGTATTTCCTCCCCTCTCGACTGCCACTGCCCTTGCCTGACCCCTGTGAATAACTGTCTCCATGGCCTCCTCATATCCATTTTTGATAATTTCTAATTAATCCTCCATACAATGGTCTGAGTAATCATTTAAAAAATAATAATTAAAGCCTAAGATTCTTGATACCCTTGGTAGCTTACCACTAATGCTTCAAATAAAATTCAAAACCCTGACCATGGCCTGAAGAAGCCTTATAGGAGGGGTTCTCAAAGAGTGGTCCCCAGGCCAGCAGCATCGGCACCTGGAACCTGTTCAGGAATGCACATTCCCGGGTGCCACTCCAGACCTACTGGATCAGAAACTCTGGGGGTGGGACCCTGGAATCAGAGTTTTAACAAGCTCTCGGGGCAACTGGAGTTTGAGAACCAGCGCTCTATGTGATCGGCTCCTGCCTACCTCTCCCACCTCAACTTGTTCGCTTTACTTCCTGATTATACTCCATCAAGCACCTTGTCAATTCCTTGACAGAGTCAAGATCTTTTCTACCTCAGGTCCTGCTCCTGCTGCCTGGAACACATGTCCCATCCCCCTTTTCATAACTCCTTCTCAGATATTTCCTCTGACCACTCTCTGTAGCGAAGAGTTCTGTTTCCGCCTTTAATTCTCTGTAGCTAGGATCTGAAGGTTTTCTTCCCAGCACTCTGGTTGTTTTTCACCTTTATTTTCTGGTTTACTTGTTTTTATCTGGTTCCTCCACTAGTCTGAAGCCTCCCAGGGCATGTCTGTGTTTGCTTGTTAATATACAGACAATGGACACTGCAGTGCTTGGTACACAGGAGAGGATCAATACATTAAGGACTTGAATGCATTATTACCCTTAAGGTCCTTCTCGCAGAGCTGTTTTTGTTGTTTAATCACTCAGTCCTGTCCAACTCTTTGCGACCCCGTAGACTGTAGCCCACCAGGCTCCTCTGTCCATGGGATTTCCCAGGCAAGAATACTGGAGTGGCTTGCATTTCCTTCTCCAGGGGATCTTCCTGACCTAGGGAGTGAACTTGTGTCTCCTGCATTGGCAGGTGGATTCTTTACCACTGAGCTACCTGGGAAGCCCTCCAGTAGAGTACTGGAAAAGGAAATAACATGGCATCTCTCTTGTTTGAATGAGGCAGATGTGGCTATCTGGTCTCTACAGCCTTTCCCCCTTACACCTGGATGTGTTCTCAGAACCTTTCATGACCCTTCACTCTAAGCACCCACTAAGGGAAAAAAAATCAAAGTTATTTGCAGTGGAAGTGGAAAAGTATATCACTTCTCTAAATAATATTTCAAATAATTTAATCACTGGTACTGTTTATGTGCCAGACACTGTGATATTTCACAAGCATTATCTAAGTCACATGAACTCCCACTTATAGATGCTAAAATTGAATTGCAAGATAATGTCTTATGCCCAAGTTCCCACAGTAGGTGGTAAAGAGGGGCTTTAAACTCAGGACAGTCTGATTGTGACGCCTGGAGTCATTGCTGGGTCCTGAAACTGTCGTTGTTTAGTCACGAGGTCGAGTCCGACTCTGCGACCCCATGGACTGTAGCCGGCCGGGCTCCTTTGTCCATGGAATTTTCCAGGCAAGAAGACTGGAGTGGGAGCATAATAGATGGTTCAGGGCATGATACACCATACAGAACTGAGGGCAAGCACTGCATCGGGGTTAAGATAAAGGTGTCGAAGGGAGTCCAGGAGGAGTCCTGAGGCATGAGCAAGTTGAAGGCTGCACTTTGTGGAAAACAAAGAAACAGGGCGGCAGAGACTCACCCTGTATTCACGCCTGCTTCTTTCCCAGAAGAGGTCTGAACTGGGAGGAAGAGAGCTCTGGGGACACATGCCCGTTCACAGCAAGACAAGTGGTTGAGCGTGCTCTATTCGGAGCCACTGCTGCGGTCTGCTCGAATCTCAGCCGACTCTTTTAACAGTGATCTTTTTCAACTCTTGACAGGACACGTGCTCTCGAGAAAGCGTATTTGAATACATATATGCTGGGGTATGGTGGGTAGTGCTAATGACTTCTCCTGGGGAAGGGGGCAGGGCTTTTTTAGCTACAATCTAGCCCCAGCTCATCTGACTCCTCTCTCCTGGGCCAGTAATCCCTTCACGTAACGAACTACATTATTATTGGAAACAGGCTGTTCATATGAGAACAGGGATGGCAGAAAAACATTTGGAAACCATAAATTATTAAAGTGTTTTAATAAAAGTAAGTTTATACTAAGTATCCTCTCTGAGTGTAATCCAAAAGAAAAAAAAAAAAGTTTCTCAGCTGATTTGCACGGAAGAAAAATCTGTAGAGAAGTGGAATTTAAAGCTTAGTTCCATGGTAAATGACGGATGTCACGTACAGGATGGAGACTTTCCATCGGGCCCAGGATTCGACTTGGACATATCATATGTTTAGTTAGGCATAAAAGTGATTTCAAATTTAGGAAATGAGTCTCTTAAAAAAAAAAAAAGATTAGTTTTACTTAAATTGATTTTGGAAGGAAGTGCTTGAAGCAAATCAGATGGTTCTTCTCCAATACTGTAATCAGAAATGAATGTAGAAATCTCCTATAACTCACAGAATTGAGCTTGACATGATGCCATATCTCGATGGAAAGAACAAAGAATTCTCAGTGCAGAGAAGAGAGAATTTCATATGATCCAGTGTCTTTCTATGAGAGTTCCTGAAAGTATTATTCCCAGATGAGCAGAGTTAGCATCCTCTCAAAGTCTGCTAAAAACCCAAATTTGGGGCCTGGCCAGCACTACTGATCAATCTCTCAGGGCTGGTCTCCAAAATCGGAAATTTTAATGTTTCCCAAAGAATTCTTAATAGAAACCATTTTTGGTAGAATCTGAACCACAGGAAACATTCCCTTATCATACCTGGAGCAGGCAATCCTTGAACATCATCACAGCTTGATGAGCTACATAGTCCAGAACCACATGTGGCTTAATGACCCACAGACTATAAGGGGTATCACAGGGTGCAAACAGAGCTGTTTAAAACACTTGCATGTTTTACTTTAAAGGAGCAAATTAGTGTAGCGAATCTTCTGGGTTTCAAAAATCCATCAAAATTTTAAAAGCTAGGCAAAGGGAATCCACATCAATGGTCTCCTTTATTTTATCAACAAGGCAACTTAAAAAGCCTCACCAGGACTTCCCTGGTGGTCCAGTGGTTAAGAATGCCTGCCAAGGCAGGGCACGGGTTCGATCCCTGGTCTGGGAAGATCCCACATGCCATGAGGCAGCTGAGGCCGTGTGCCACGACTACTGAGGCCAAGCACTCTAGAGCCCGTGATCCATGACAAGAGAAGGCACCACCATGGGATGCCCACGCATCACAAGGAAGAACAGCCCCCACTCGCCAGAAACGAGAGATACATGCATCAACGAAGACAGCACAGCCATACATAAATCATTAAAAAGAAAGAATGAATAAGAAGCTGCGCCAACGCAATAATTTCATAAAAGGCATTTTTTAAAAAATTGTTGACTTATGTATTTGTTTCTGGCTCTGCTGGGTCTGCATTGCTGCACACGAGCTTTCTCTTGCTGCAGCGGGGAGGGGCTGCTCTCCAGTTACAGTGCGAGGTCTGTCTTCTCATTTCAGTGGCTTCTCTCACTGCAGTGCACCGGCTAAGCTGTTCCATGACATGTGGGATCTTCCCAGTCAAGGGATCCAACCCATGTGATTAGGCAGGTTGCATTCTTAACCACTGGACCACCAGGGAAGTCCCAGAAAAGGCATGTTTAACACCAAAAAGGAAATAAGCAGGAAAGACAGAATCTCAGAATAAAGGATAGTCCTTTACATAGAATACATTTAGGAGGAGTAAGTATGAGGCATTTGATGTGACGTCTTTATTTTCCTCATTCTCCTTTTGTCACAGGAGCAATGATACTGGCAAAGACATTTAGGAAGCTCTCGGGCAGTGGAGGCACCAGAGTTTCATAAAGACAAATATCGGTTCTAAGCTCTGTCCCTTGCTAGCTGTGTGATTTGGGTGTCACTTGCAAGACCAGTTTGTTTTAATCTGTAAAACAAAGATAAACATCACTGTGATCATTACTGACCTAATCAGCCGTCACACGGAAGGGACTCAAAGCTGTCCTCCTTCCTTGGCTTTCTCTTCTCATAAGAAGAAAGCTTTGCCAGCTACCACAGATTTTGTTGGATGTGAGATAAAAAGACTTGAGATAAAGACTTGCTTGAGATAAAAAGAAGGAAAAAGGGCTGCTTCACTAATTGTTCCCAGCTTTTATGTCCCATTTTTCTTTTTTAGCTTCTCTTGCTTTTGATTGGAGAAGGCAATGGCACCCCACTCCAGTACTCTTGCCTGGAAAATCCCATGGACGGAGGAGCCTGGAAGGCTGCAGTCCATGGGATTGCTGAGGGTTGGACATGACTGAGCGACTTCACTTTCACTTTTCACTTTCATTCGTTGGAGAAGGAAATGACAACCCATTCCAGTGTTCTTTCCTGGAGAATCCCAGGGATGGGGGAGCCTGGTGGGCTGTCATCTATGGGGTCGCACAGAGTCGGACATGACTGAAGTGACTTAGCCTTAACCTTAGCCTTGCTTTTGATTCTGACAGAAGTTTACTTTAGACAGATCCTTGGTACTTGATGGTTACCAATGATCTGAAACCGCAGTTCTTTGCCTAGCTTGTCACAAAATGCAAATAAATCCCTGCCAAACACCTTTGAATTGTCTTCTTGCTTTTTTCTGTTATGCCTGCTTAGGAGTAAATTATTTCCCCAAAGCAAATATAGGCTATGTGACTGTAAAACGTGCAGAGATGTGTGTATACATGCTTGTTAGTGTGTGTGTGTGTGTGTGTGTGTGTGAGAGAGAGAGAGAGAGAGAGAGAAAGGTGGAAGGTGAGAAGGAGGGCTGCTATGCTGCATGACTCCAGGATCCCAGTCACGACGAATCCTATAAATGATGTCCACTGTCAATCATATCCCAAGAGGTTGTGCAAAATGATGGGCCCAGAGTGGGGGAGACACACAAATATCATTCCATCAACAGCTCATACATAACTCTCCAAGGAATTTAATAAAATAGTTTCATAGCTAACACTCTTTGAGTGCTTACCTGTCAAGCATAGTGCTAAGCACTTGATCTGCAGTCACGTTTTATCCCTCATGAGAACTCTACAATTATGACCTCCACTTTCTCTGTGAGGAAACTAAGTCTTAAGTGGTCTCTGGCCCACAATCACCCATTTAGCTAGCTCAATGGCAGAGGAAGACTTGGAGATTCAGTCCAGTTCAGTCGCTCAGTTGTGTCTGACTCTTTGCAACCCCATGAATTGCAGCACACCAGGCTTCCCTGTCCATCACCAACTCTCGGAGTTCACCCAAACACTTGTCTATCAAGTTGGTGATGCCATCCAGCCATCTCATCCTCTGTCATCCCCTTCTCCTCCTGCCCCCAATCCCTCCCAGCATCAGAGTCTTTTCCAATGAGTCTGCTCTTTGCATGAGGTGGCCAGAGTATTGGAGTTTCAGCTTTAGCATCATTCCTTCCAAAGAACACCCAGGACTGATCTCCTTTAGAATGGACTGGTTGGATCTCCTTGCAGTCCAAGGGACTCTCAAGAGTCTTCTCCAACAACACAGTTCAAAAGCATCAATTCTTCGGTGCTCAGCTTTCTTCACAGTCCAACTCTCATATCCATACATGACCCCTGGAAAAAACAATGGCCTTGACTAGACGGACCTTTGTTGGCAAAGTAATGTCTCTGCTTTTGAATATGCTATCTAGGTTTATGTCCGTGGAAATCTAGAGCCTAAACCCCAGATCACTTTGCTAAACTACCTCTTCAGGTAGGAGAAAACAGAGAATGGAGATCTTGCTCTATACTTATAAATCTGAAGAGAGGGTTGCTTTCTCTTCTTTCTTTCCTCTTGAAAGGAAGTTGGAATCTAGAAGAATGGTACAGATGAACCTATTAGCAGGACAGAAATAGGAGGGAGAGAGGGTGGGACAATTGGAAGATTAACACAGACATAGACACACAACCGTGACATAGCTGATGGGAAGTTGCTATATAACACAGGGAGCTCAGCTCAGTGCTCCGTGATG
>SJYX01008453.1:180922-203661 GCA_006410675.1 Oreotragus oreotragus | reverse complement strand
GAGAGAGAGAGAGAGAGAGAAAGGTGGAAGGTGAGAAGGAGGGCTGCTATGCTGCATGACTCCAGGATCCCAGTCACGACGAATCCTATAAATGATGTCCACTGTCAATCATATCCCAAGAGGTTGTGCAAAATGATGGACCCAGAGTGGGGGAGACACACAAATATCGTTCCATCAACAGCTCATACATAACTCTCCAAGGAATTTAATAAAATAGTTTCATAGCTAACACTCTTTGAGTGCTTACCTGTCAAGCATAGTGCTAAGCACTTGATCTGCAGTCACGTTTTATCCCTCATGAGAACTCTACAATTATGACCTCCACTTTCTCTGTGAGGAAACTAAGTCTTAAGTGGTCTCTGGCCCACAATCACCCATTTAGCTAGCTCAATGGCAGAGGAAGACTTGGAGATTCAGTCCAGTTCAGTCGCTCAGTTGTGTCTGACTCTTTGCAACCCCATGAATTGCAGCACACCAGGCTTCCCTGTCCATCACCAACTCTCGGAGTTCACCCAAACACTTGTCTATCAAGTTGGTGATGCCATCCAGCCATCTCATCCTCTGTCATCCCCTTCTCCTCCTGCCCCCAATCCCTCCCAGCATCAGAGTCTTTTCCAATGAGTCTGCTCTTTGCATGAGGTGGCCAGAGTATTGGAGTTTCAGCTTTAGCATCATTCCTTCCAAAGAACACCCAGGACTGATCTCCTTTAGAATGGACTGGTTGGATCTCCTTGCAGTCCAAGGGACTCTCAAGAGTCTTCTCCAACAACACAGTTCAAAAGCATCAATTCTTCGGTGCTCAGCTTTCTTCACAGTCCAACTCTCATATCCATACATGACCCCTGGAAAAAACAATGGCCTTGACTAGACGGACCTTTGTTGGCAAAGTAATGTCTCTGCTTTTGAATATGCTATCTAGGTTTATGTCCGTGGAAATCTAGAGCCTAAACCCCAGATCACTTTGCTAAACTACCTCTTCAGGTAGGAGAAAACAGAGAATGGAGATCTTGCTCTATACTTATAAATCTGAAGAGAGGGTTGCTTTCTCTTCTTTCTTTCCTCTTGAAAGGAAGTTGGAATCTAGAAGAATGGTACAGATGAACCTATTAGCAGGACAGAAATAGGAGGGAGAGAGGGTGGGACAATTGGAAGATTAGCACCGACATAGACACACAACTGTGACATAGCTGATGGGAAGTTGCTATATAACACAGGGAGCTCAGCTCAGTGCTCCGTGATGACCTAGATGGGTGGGCTGGGGGGCATTCCAAGGCNAATGGTACAGATGAACCTATTAGCAGGACAGAAATAGGAGGGAGAGAGGGTGGGACAATTGGAAGATTAGCACAGACATAGACACACAACTGTGACATAGCTGATGGGAAGTTGCTATATAACACAGGGAGCTCAGCTCAGTGCTCCGTGATGACCTAGATGGGTGGGCTGGGGGGCAGGGTGGGAGGGAGGCTCAAGAAGTAGGGGATTCATGTATACTTATGGCTGATTCACTTTGTCGTACAGCAGAAACTAATGCAACATGGTAAAGCAATTATCCTCCAAGTAAAATTAAAAACAAAAAAGAGAGCTCACCAGCTCTGGTTCATGGCTTACCTCTATGAAACTAGAACACAAAAGCCTTTTGGAATAGCTCAACCCCCAAAGCAATGATGTCTCTGTTTTCCATGCAAGGGGGCTCCCATACTAGAGCCTTTTGCAGAAAAGTTGGTCCCTGTACTTCCTAAAGGGATGACCTCTTTTTCTTCGAGAAGTAATCACTTCTGCCCTGCTGAACTGGACAGAGGGTGGTACCCAGTATCCTGTGGTCAAGCCTCCTCCCGGCCATGCTGGCGCGGGTCGTCTTGGAAGCGGCTCTCATCTGTCACAGGGCACAGCTCTGCTGAGACTCACTTTATGAGCTACCACCAAGAGCTAATAAAACATGTCAGGAAGTCTCTGGAAGCTGTAAAAACATCTCCAAAGGTCACTGCCGACACTCTGGACTTCAATGACTTATGAAAGGAAAAGAAAATAGAGACAGAGGGCTAGAGTTCCAAGAGACGCAGCAATCAACAGAAGTGGCCCCAAATGGACTGTAAAGGCCGATACCTCCAAGCTGTACCAGCCACTGAATAAACTCTGGCCAGAAGGCATCTCAATGAAAAGGTTCAAAGGCCACAAAAGGCAGGTGGGGATGATGACAAGGAAAGGAAGCGTGACATCCCAGGCTTCATCTCATGTGAGGGGGCTTTCTTTCTCTTGGTTATTTAGATTCAGAACAGTCACATTTATATTTCCAGCACCTCCAATAGAATCCTTTATAAGGAATGGTACAGGTGGCAGAAAAGTGATGAATTTTAGATTAACCCTCAGCATATCAATGGATATGAGTTTCAGTAAACTCCAGGAGCTGGTGATGGATAGGGAGGCCTGGCATTCTGCAGTCCATGGGGTTGCAAAGAGTCAGACATGACTGAGCGACCAAACTAAACTGAACTAGCATATCAGGCATTTTCTTAACAAATGGATTTTTAAAAAAATTATAAAAGTAAATATTCTTTTAAAGGAAAAACACTATAAATAAATAAAGGGGAAAGAGTCACGTCAACTTAAGTTTCACATTTCATGTTTTGGGGGCCATGCTTTGACACTTGGGGTGATTAAGAGTCAGTGGTTTCCCTAGACTAAAAATATAAATAATCATTGAGCATTCCATTCACTGCTGATAAACAGGGGCAACCCAGAAGAGACAATCCTATTTTTATCCTGGCTTAGGAAATTTTAGACTTGAAATCTGAACTTGGTTTGGGGGAAAAAGGTCATCTGTGGAATTAGTAAGTCAGGATGTCATCTCTTGGAAGCTCAGCACAGAAAGGCCGCTGGCTGGTTGTTCTGCCCCAGAGCCATTCCCGCTCCATAATGGCAGCCAGTCCACTCCTGTGCACAGACTGTGCGTGGCTGTCCTTAATAATTGATGGCGGGCTTCAATAGGAAGCGAACCTGAGTCGATTTCCTAAACATTACAACAGCTCAGTGAACTAGTTAATAACCAGAAATACCCAAGGGTGGAGCTGATCCTACCCTTTTGTCTTACTCTGTCTTCTTTTTCCTCTTCTATTTGCTAAGGCAGGTAACACAGACTCGGAAAAGGAGTCCAGGCCTTTTAGGCAAACTGGGCAAAGCTGAGCATGGCTCTGCCCTGCCTGCTCCCTAACTTTAGGCTGGTCCACTTACTCGTCTTAGGGGCATCTACACAATGCAGGGAACAACAGGACTAGCTTCAAAGAGCACTTGGAGGATTTTCTTACATATTTAATGTTTAATATTTGATGAGTTTGGAGATAAATATATTATGAATATACTACAAAACTATCACTATAATTAAGGCCATAAATTTATCCATCACTTCCAAAAATTTATTTTTTCACTTAAAATTTTTTTCCTTTGTGGTAAGATCACTTGGCTTAATATCTACCTTCTTAGCAAAATTTTAAGTATACAATACCATGTTGTTAACTATAGGGCCTGTGTTGTCTGGAACTTACTTATCATGCATAACTGAAACTTTGTAAGTGGTACTGTGTCTTAAACATAAATGCATATAGTAAATAACACAGCGTTTTGCACATATAGCTGCTCAATAAATGATGACTATTATAATTCAAGATAAGGAAACCACAATTTGACACTGAGTTTAATTATAGGGAATATTCATATGAAATGGAAATTTTTTCTTTAAAAAAATTATTTTACTGTCTAATTTTCTTACATGATTTCGATGTTTCTTCATGGTATCCCCATATAAGAATGATGATGATGATGATAAACATTTTTTAGGGTTTTTTTAATATATCAGGCACTGAATGAAGCACTTTATGTGCAACATGTCACTAATCTTCACATGCACAGACACTGTTATTATACCCATTTCACAGATGAGGAAATGGCCTAAAGTTACGTAGATGGTAAGTGGCAGAGCCAGGCTTCAAAGCAGGCATTCTGGTGCCAGAGTATGTACACTTCACTGATACTCTGAGAGAGAAGGCAAAATAATGTGAGTGTATTGCAGTAACCTGCCATTCTTCAAAGAGCACGTAGAGAATTAAAGGAGCTATGCCTTTAAAGCTCTCATCAAGAAGCTTGGCAGCCAGTGAGCAATCAATAAATGAGGGATTCATCTCACTGCATTGCAGAACTGGGCGTTCTCTGGGCACCCAAGGTTGGGGGAGGGGCCTAAAGAGGCTCAAGCAGAAATTAATTTGGTTAGATTTATTTCATTTTCATTTCCTGGTTTACTCTCCCTATTTTTTTTTTCTTCTCTAAAATAGCAAACCATGTTTTCCCTTGATTCAAACTGATGTATCGCTGATAGCTGGTTGAAGTGTGCAATTCTCTTTTTTTATTTGTTCTAGAAATATTTATCTTTCTTATACTATTTTTGAGAATCAGCATTCCTTTCTCTCCTCCTCTTTCCCTAGCTTTCCTCCCTGGGAGAACTGCTCTCCCCTCAGTTATTGGGGTTCTGGTGAGTCTTTCAATCTGTTATCCACCCCCCACTCCATCCCTACCCACCCCAACCAACACACCTACAGAATCATCATTTGATGCTAATACATCCTTGTTTTCTAATAAATCCTTTTTCCTGCTCTGGTTGTCAGAGTCAGTTTCTCTTGACTGAATGATTGTGCAGCCTGTGGCATCTATTTCCCTGACCAGGGATCAAACCCAGGCCCCCACACTGGGAGCACAGAGTCTTAGCCACTGGACCACCGGGGAAGTCACCAGAGTCAGCTTCTGTTGCTTGCAACTAAAGGGCCCTTGTTCAGTCACTCACTTGTGCCCGACTCTTTGCAGCCCCATGGACTGCAGCATGCCAGTCTTCCCTGTCCTTCACCATCTCCCGGAGCTGGCTCAGATTCACGTCCATTGAGTCGGTGATGCCCTAACTGATAGCTATCTTGTTTTTTCTACCTTTCTACTCAGGTATCGCTTCTACTTCATGGGTGGTTTTCCACATGTCTCCTTGTCTATCTACCACCAAACTTAGCTCCTTCTGCACTGAACATGGCAACATTTAATCCATTCTGTGATAAGGAGGGGATCACCCCTCCTCTACGTCCAGCTTTCCTCTTAACTAGCATAGTGTCTCCATGAAATTCAGCAAATCTGATTTTTTGGGGCATAAGATATTAATGTTAGCATGCTAAGTGCCCTAAGACTCACTTATCATCATCATCTTAGAATGGTAAGGCATGAGGAGAAGCAGTGGCCATCTGCTCTTTACATAGTAGGGAAAGAAGGAGGAGAGACTTTCAATGACTTGTGCAAGACCAAACTGCCAGAGAGAGGAAAGATTAGAAGGCAGCCTCCCGATACTCGGTAAGGCACTATTGTCATCTCATTGGGCAACTTATAAAGAATTACTATTTTGGGTCCAATCCAAACAAATTTTCTTTGTGAAGTAGAAAAGGCCTTTGTCACAGCACAATGATATCTACAAGAGAGTCTCATAATAAGGACATCTAAGAATGGTTCAAAATAGAAGGAAGTTGGGGAAGAAAGGAATGCAGGAAGAAGGGTGATGGGGTGTTAAAGAAAAACGCCTGCTACGATTTCTTCCACTGGGAGGTGAAGGACCCTTCAAAAAGGAGTCATTCCAAGTTGCCTGCCAGCCCACACATGGTGAACTTTTATGTGCAGTGAGCTGTTTTAAATTTGAGGGTTCTTCACACACACAAAAGTAAGCATCGCATAATGGGTCTAAAGCAGTGAGCCAATAAGAGTTCTTTATGTCAAATTAATATACAAAACCATTTAATTTTCTTTTATATCCATGGAACAAATAATCAGAGTCTCCTAAAACTCCCTGGACGATTAAGTGAAGGATATGGGAAGGGACACAGGATATACACAGGCTTTAGAAATCCTTTGCATAATGCATGCATGGTTGTCCAAAATTTTTGTTAGGTAACACTACCGAAAAGTCACTGTATGAACACTGAAGTATGAACACTGAGGGCACATGGCAATGATATGTATCTTTAAATTTCTATGATCTAAAAACTTGCTCTGTTGCAGATATTTTCCAGACAGAAGTTTGATCACCATAGCATCTAGAGTGTTAATTAGCCTAAAAATGAATGAAATTAGATCTGCACCCTTGACTTCAACCACAAAATTAAATGTACAAGACAGTCGTAATAGATAAAAGGTAGGGCAGATATAACTTTCTGAATTTTTTATCACAGGATCTAACTCAGAGAACTTTTACATTCAGGGCGCTCTGAGAGATTATGATTAACTGTTAAACACATAAATCAAGGCTGGCTGTCAAAGACCTGCCTCATATGTCACCAGGCTCCCATGACACTTCCAAAGCAAACAGCACCACTGACCCCAGTGCTCGTTTCCACCGAGGCCAGAGTCCCAGAATCTTCTCAGCACAGAAGAGCCAACAGCCACAGCCAACAGGTAAACACAAAGAATCCCACTTAACCAATTCTCCTTTAAACTATGCTGGTACTCAAGCCTGCTTATTCAATAGCTGGAATTTCCATAGTCCTGTTAATTAAGTAAGTTCATTAACTTACTAAACTTATTATGCAGTAAATTTATAATAAATAGAATTTACTAACTTTATAATAAATATACATTTATAATAAATTGACTACATTTATAACAAATGAAATTTATAATAAGCCTACATCAGTTACAAATGGTCTTAAAAATGTGCAGAATGCCTGGTTCATTCATTTCCTCTGATTCTCAAGAATATACAGCTGGGTTCTGAGGATCCCCAAACACTTCAGTATCTACCTGAGCACTTTCCATAACATCCTACTCAATGCCACCTATTCAACTGAAGTAAGAATATCATCAAATAAGAGACAGTAATTTTTTTTCACATTTTCCAGCTTAGAGGTAGATTTCTTTTCCTCTGTTCAAGACACAGTCCCTGACCTCTTCAATTTCATAGTCCTTCCAAAGTGAAAATTAATGTTGGGGTGGGTGAAGCTCAAGCTGGAATCAAGATTGCCAGGAGAAATATCAATAAACTCAGATATGCAGATGACACCACCCTTAGCACAGAAAGTGAAGAGAAACCAAAGAGCCTCTTGATGAAATTGAAAGAGGAGAGTGAAAAAGGTGGTTTAAAACTCAACATTCACATGGGGAGAAGAGGGTGAGATATATGTAAATAGTAACATGGAAACTTACATTAACATATGTAAAATAGATAGCCAACCTGAATTTGCTGTATGGCTCAGGAAACTCAAACAGGGAACTCAAACCTAGAGCATGGGATGGGGAGGGAGATGGGAGCGAGGTTCAAAAGGGAGGGGATATATGTATACCTATGGCTGATTCATGCTGAGGTTTGAGAGAACATAGCAAAATTCTGTAAAGCAATTATCCTTCAGTAAAAGATACATAAATTTAAAAAAAAAAGACACATCAAACGAAAACACTCAAAGATGAAAAAGAAAACAAACCTCAACATTCAAAAAACTAAGATCATGGCATCCAGTCCCATCACTTCATGGCAAATAGATGGGAAAACAATGGAAACAGTGACAGACTTTATTTTCTAGGGCTCCAAAATCACTGCGGATGGTGACTGCAGCCATGAAATTAAAAGACGCTTGCTCCTTGGAAGAAAAGCTATAACCAACCTAGACAGCATATTAAATAGCAGAGACTTTATTTTGCTGACAAAGGTCCATCTAGTCAAAGGATGGCTTTTCCAATAGTTATGTATGGATGTGAGAGTTGGACTAAAAAGCTGAGCGTCAAAGAATTGATGCTTTTGAACTGTGGTTTTGGAGAAGACTCTTGAGAATCTCTCGAGCTGCAAGGAGATCAAACCAGTCAATTCAAAAGGAAATGTGTCCTGAATATTCTTTGGATGCTGAAGCTGAAACTCTAATACTCTAGCCACCTGAGGTGAAGAACTGACTCACTGGAAAAGACCCTGAAGCTGGGAAAGATTGAAGGCAGGAGGAAAAGGGGATGACAGAAGATGAGACAGTTGGATGGCATCACCCACTCAATGGACATGAGTTTGGGCAAGCTCTGACAGTTGTTGATGGAAGCCTGGCGTGCTGCAGTCCATGGGGTCACAAAGAGTCAGACACGACTGAGCGACTGAACCGAACCGAGGCCTAGGATGAGACACTATGATTACGAGTTTTATAGAATTACCCAGTTCCCCTCTTCACAAAAAAGGAGGTAAAGATTGATATATTAACAATATATCACTTAATTCAAGACTTTTCTTCCATTGAACCATGGCACAATTAGATGCAATAAATACATAGAAAGCAATAATGAAATAAATGAAAGTCAATAAGGTTTTCACTGATTATTATGTAAAGCAATACATTCAGTTCAGGTCAGTTCAGTCACTCAGTCGTGTCCGACTCTTTGCGACCCCATGAATTGCAGCACGCCAGGCCTCCCTGTCCATCACCAACTCCCGGAATTCACTCAAACTTACATCCATTGAGTTGGTGATGCCAACCAGCCATCTCATCTTCTGTCGTCCCCTTTTCCTCCTGCCCCCAATCCCTCCCAGTATCAGAGTCTTTTCCAATGAGTCAACTCTTCTCATGAAGTGGCCAAAGTACTGGGGTTTCAGCTTTAGCATCATTCCTTCCAAAGAACACCCAGGGCTGATCTCCTTTAGAATAGACTGGCTGGATCTCCTTACCGAGGAATAAACAAATAATGCCTCAATATTTTGAATTTTCATTAATTCTGAGTATTACCTTCCCTCCTTACTCTGATGAGTGTGAGTCTGTGAAATTTGACTACAATCTCTTTTTTTTTAATTAAAATACAGTTTTTAAAAAGTTCATAGAACCCTCAGAAGAAAATAATAATAACAATAATAGTAATAATAGAAGCCCCTCCTGAGAATTGTTTTTATGACCAGATATTTTATAATTTATAATTGACAATAATTCTCTCTGAGCAGGTAAGGACTTTTAAAACACATGACAGTTAGTAAGATTAACTTGCTCTTTTAGAGCAGATGAGAGATTTTCCCCAGAAGGTGTATTTTATACCAGTTTCTTGAACTCAGCGCCATTCACATTTAGGGCTGGATAATTGTAGCAATAAGCTGTTGTGTGCATTGTATAGGACGCTTCGTAGAATCCATCCACTAAATGCCAGGAACAGTCTCCCAGATGTGACTAGACACTGCTAACTGTCCCCTGGGGTTCAGAATCACTCCCAGATGAGAACTCCTGCTTTAGGCTATTCCTCTATTGCTTGCTAACCTCTGCCTTTTTTTGATAGATGATCCAAAGATAAATTTTATGGCATCCCTCCTCTCGACTTGAAGATTACCCTTCTGGGTTATCTGAGCATAAACTATTTTATATTTAATCACACAGCATCACTGGGAGGAGTTGATGTGTTATCTTCAATTCATTGTTGAGAAACAGGATCCAAAGTCATACAATGAGACAGGGACATGAACTGTCTCCTACAATGTATATTCTCCCCACTAATATAGGCAGAGGGATCAGATCATCACCTCACCTACTGCTTTCTCTCCTTGGGGAGGTAAAAATTGCCCTGGAGAATTTAATAGCTCAAAATAAGAACTAACAACAGAATCAAGTCCTAGGTAATCTGGGGCAAGTTATCTAAGTTCTTGGGCTTCCCCGGTGGCTAAGATAGTAAAGAATCTTCCTGCAATGCAAGAGACTCCGGTTTGATCCCTGAGTCAGGAAGATCTCCTGGAGGAGGAAATGGCAACCCACTCTAGTATGCTTGCCTGGAGAATCCCACAGACAGAGGAGCCTGGCAGGCTACAGTCCATGGGGTCACAAAGAGTTGGACACGTCTGAGTGACTATCACACATGGTATCTAAGTTCTCAGAACCTCACTTTTTTCGCTCCTAGATAGTATGAACAAAAATAGTAATTCCTACTTCTCAAGGCTGTTGCCCAGAATTAAAGAAAATAGCCCACATAAAGCATTTAGGACTGACTCTAGTACACAGCTGTAGTTCATAACAAATGCTAGCTCTTTCATTCCCCCTTCACGGGAAATGTCAAATCAAGGCCATCACATGGTCCAGTTTGGAAGCCATGATGGAGACTAGATGAGCTGGGCATAGGGACACACGTGGGCCTCACCTCCCCATGGGTTCGGGTGAACGAGGAAGCTCAACATGTCTGAGAGGCTGAAGACATCTTTGAAGCCAAAATGCTCACAGCCAAGCCTTTCTACAAATAAATCATTACATGTCACCAAATACTTTGATGGCTTTTAGAATCACTGCGATCTAAATTAAGGAAAAGAGACATCTGTGACTGTTGGGGCAAATGACTCTAAAAGCACATAAAATTTCTCATATTTTCACTTCACCATCCCCATACCTTGACCCCAAGAGCTTGAACCATATGGAAATTGCTGATATTCGACTATTTTCTATCTGCAAATGGCACTTTCTTAGGAATCAGTCTAAATTTGGGGAGAAGGGGAGACAGACTCTTTCAAATACCTAAAATGTTAGGTTCTCAAGGAGAGTCAAAGAATCCATTCTTGGTTATGCTTAGAAAATTGCGAAGAAGCCAAGCCCACATGAGATGTACTTCAGTTATGGGTGAAATTTCTATTCTTCCCCAACTTCCTCTCCTAAACCCAAGAGACTAATTCAGAGAACTTCCAAAAGGGTCTTCAGCAATAGGGGCAGGTGCTTATTCCCAAACCCCAGCAGGGCTCTGAATTAATCAGAGGGAGCAGGGAGAACTCATCTGAAACTGCTACTGGGCTATGACATATAAGAGAAGGCAGGACAAGGGACAGCGTCACACAACACAAAATCATAGACAGAAGTGCAGTTCAGACCATTATGGGTTTGGGGTTAGAGCTCCTCCCACCCCCAGCTCATCCCCACCGGTTGCCCACAAAGGAGTAGAAAGTAGGATGAAAGTGATGGGAAGTAGGTTTAGAGCTCTAGGGAGATGGCTGAGGGAGGCAAGTCACTTGATGGCTGTTTCAGAGTACTGGATATGCCAATGGTACCTTGACTGATGTGGCCTGGACACCCTCCCATTATTACAAGTCTTGAGAACTGTCTGAACTCTTCCACCAGTCTGAAGGACAGAGTGATAGAAACTCAAATCTATATATCTATTCCATCCTAACCCCTTTCCCAAGCCTCAGATTTCCTCATCTGCCCACAGGTCTTCACCTTAATTTTGATCTCGTATCAGGATCTGAAATTGAATATGTCCCTAGATGAAATCATGCCCTCTTGCCCATTCCTGCTCCTGGATTACCTATCTTGATTAGCGCTATCACTACTGACTCCACCTCTAAAGATGAAAACTTGCAAATCTAGCTCCAGGTTCTTTTTCATTTTCCCTGTTGTTGTTGAGTTGCTAGGTCGTGCCCAGCTCTTTGATACCCCATGGATTGCAGCACACGAGGCTTCCCTGTCTTTCACTATCTCCTGGAGTTTGCTTAAATTCATGGCCATTGAGTTGGTGATGCTATCTAACCATCTCATCCTCTGCTGCCCCTTTCTTCTCTTGCCCTCAATTTTTCCCAGCATCAGGGTCTTTTTCAATGAGTCGGCTCTTCATATCAGGTGGCCAAAGTATTGGAGCTCCAGCTTTAGCATCAGTCCTTCCAGTGAGTATTCAGGGTTGATTTCCTTTAGGACTGACTGGTTTGATCTTGCATTCTAAGGGACTCTAGGAGTCTTCTCCAGCATCACAATTCAAAAGCATCAATTCTCCTCACATATTTAAAAAATTTTTGCCTCCATTAAAAAATTCACTCCATCTGACCTCAGGCTCAGCTGCTCCTCTGGATCCCACAGCCACCATCTTGGATCAGGTATTTATTTCTCGCCTGGACAACTACAGCTACCTCCTGCCCTCCCCGTCCTGGTTCTTCATATTCCCTCACATCAGCACCTCTTCCAAACTGCCTTGAATCCTAACTTCCAAAAACGAGCCTTAAAAACTTTACAATGGTTGGACATTGTCCACAACACATTTCCTTGGCTTTTAACTAAATGAGAATAATACATATAAACGACTGACTTTGTCTCTGGTAGAAAATAAATGAACGTGTGATGTGTGTGCTCAGTTGCTCAGTTGTGTCCAACTCTTTGCAGCTCCATGGACTGTAGCCCTCCAGGCTCCTCTGCCCATGGGATTCTCCAGGTAAGAATACTGGAGTGGGTTGCCATTTCCTCCTCCAGGGGATCTTCCTGACCCAAGGATTGAACCTGGGTCTCTCACGCCTCCTGCACTGGCAGGCAGATTCTTTACCACTAGCGCCACCCGGGAAGCTCTGAATAAATGACTAACACTTATAATAATTATGAATTACATCAAGGGTCCCCAGCCTCCAGAATCTGATGATCTGAGATGAAGCTGATGTAATAATAATAGAAATAAAGTGCACACTAAATATAATGTGCTTGAATCATCCCAAAACCAACCCCAACCCCTCGCGCCCCCAGTCTGTGGGAAAACTACCTTCCATGAAGCTGGTCCCTGGTACCAAAAGGTTGGGGACCACTGAATTACATTGTCCATTACAGACACAGATATCTAAAATCTGCCCCCAACCTAACCTTATTTCTGCTGCTCACCCAAAACATTCATTTTCCCAACTGTACAGACTTCTCCTAGTTCCACGAACTCAACAGACCATTTTTCCACTCCCTGACTTTGCATATTCTGTTCCCACAGCCCAGAATGCCTGCTTACCCTCTTCCTGCCTTCCTGAAATGCCACATAGTTACTCATCTTTCAAGACTCAGTTCAAAATTCACCTCCTAGATGAACCTTCTCCAAAATCCTCAGGTGAAATTAGTTATTCCCTTTTCAGAGGAAAATCTTTATGTCTCTGCTATAGTAGCCCCACACTGTATGATGATGTATCTGCTTGCTGTTCTCTCCATGGCATCGTGAACACTGCAAGAATGGGTGCTGTGTTATTCAGCTTCATCTACCCAGGATCTGGCATGGAGCCTGAGTTTGCAAAAGTCCATGGAAAGGGAGGGCCTGTGGTGTGAGCATAACAATGGTTCTTCCAGCGGCACATTAAACATACTTAAGGGGGGTAGTTCTCCTTATACACTTTCTATTCCCTCTTTCCATGTTTCTTTAAGGATAGAATAACATGGAATATCTAGCTTAGCTTAGAGACAGGGCAGATGTACCTGAGACCTAGAAGTCAGATTTCACGGAGGCCCTCTGTCCCCTTTAGCTGTGGAATAAATTATTTTACCTGTTTTTAGAACTTCTGGAGGTTCTCTTTCTGTTTGTTGTTGCTGATGTTGTTTGTTTGGGCCATACCCCATGGCATGTGGGATTTTAGTTCCCAACCAGGGATCAAAACTGTGTCCCCTGCATAGGAACCACAGAGTCTTAGCCACTGGCCCGCCAGAGAAGCTCCTGAGAACTTGTGTTCTTGACCTGTCTGTTACAAGGAACGGAAACCTACTCAAGCTACTTCAGTCAGTGAGGGACTTGCCGTGTTACAGCATGGTGCCCAAAGGAAGGTGACGAAGCTCAGGGATGGACCTGTGCCAGTGACTGAAGGGCAGGGGCTGGGTGCCCGTCTCTCATGGGCCATGTGGTCTCACTTCTCGGTTTCTCACTGTATCCCTGGAGTCGTTTTCTTTCTAGACTCCTGTGAGACTTGACACCAGCTTCATGTGACATGCCCACGAGCCCAAAATGGCCACCTTAGGCTGACCTCCCTGAGTTTTCAACTCAAGGACTCTGACTAACGGCTTTCCTCAGTGCTATTAAATTCATTAAACAAGGGGCCATTGGCGGCTATGACTCAGTAGCCTATGTAAGCAAACCAAAACCTAATCCTGAAATGCCTTAAGGTAAAGAAAGCAAAACCTAAGGACGACCAGCCACAAAGCCAACAAGCTTTCCCAAATAAGGTACCCAGCAGGCTAGAGCCAACCAAAGCACTACCTTGCTTTGATTATGCCTCTTCTTTCCCCCCCCTGTCCTCAAATAATGGAGCATAATTTTAGAGTTGCCATACTCTCCAAGACCCACTGCTGCTGCTGGTGCTGCTAAGTCACTTCAGTCGTGTCCGACTCTGTGTGACCCCATAGACGGCAGCCCACCAGGCTCCCCCATCCCTGGGAGTCTCCAGGCAAGAACACTGGAGTGGGTTGCCATTTCCTTCTCCAACTCATGATCCTTTAACCTTTTTTTAAACCCCAATCTTTTTTGAACTCCCTAGAACTAAGAAATTACAGCAAGTGGATTTGAAAGAGAGTCTCTTTGGAAATCTATTAGAACATGTTGACTTGACATCTTGCAGTTAACTGAAGTTCAGACAGGCACCAATGAGAGGCCCAGCCTTGATTAGATTAGCAAAACTTGACCTATGGTTTGGGTGTGGTGCGAAGTTACAGGAGCACTGATAGTAACTAGTATAATTTATATATAAAACATTCACTACATTATAAGCAATGTCTGTTGGAAAACTCAGCAGTGGTCACAGGACAGGAAAAAGTCAGTTTTCATCCCATTCCCAAAGAAAGGCAATGCCAAAGAATGCTCAAACTACCACACAGTTGCACTCATCTCACACACTAGTACAGAGAAGGCAATGGCACCCCACTCCAGTACTCTTGCCTGGAAAAATCCCATAGATGGAGGAGCCTTGTAGGCTGCAGTCCATGGGGTCACTAAGAATCGGACACAACTGAGCGACTTCCCTTTCACTTTTCACTTTCATGCATTGGAGAAGGAAATGGCAACCCACTCCAGTGTTCTTACCTGGAGAATCCCAGGGATGGGGGAGCCTGGTGGGCTGCCGTCTATGGGGTCGCACAGAGTCGGACACGACTGAAGTGACTTAGCAGCAGCACACACTAGTAAAGTAATGCTCAAAATTCTCCAAGTCAGGCTTCAGCAATACGTGAACCGTGAACCTCCAGATGTTCAAGCTGGTTTTAGAAAAGGCAGGGGAACCAGAGATCAAATTGCCAACATCTGCTGGATCATCAAAAAAGCAAGAGAGTTCCAGAAAAACATCTATTTCTGCTTTATTTGCCTATGCCAAAGCCTTTGACTGTGTGGATCACAATAAACTGTGGAAAATTCTGAAAGAGATGGGAATACCAGACCACCTGACCTGCCTCTTGAGAAACCTGTATGCAGGTCAGGAAGCAAAAGTGAGAACTGGACATGGAACATCAGACTGGTTCCAAATAGGAAAAGGAGTATGTAAAGGCTGTATATGGTCACCCTGCTTATTTAACTTATATGCAGAGTACATCATGACAAATGCTGGGCTGGAAGAAGCACAAGCTGGAATCAAGATTGCCAGGAGAAATATCAATAACCTCAGATATGCAGATGACACCACCCTTATGGCAGAAAGCGAAGAACTAAAGAGCCTCTTGATGAAAGTGAAAGAGCAGAGTGAAAAAGTTGGCTTAAAGCTCAACATTCAGAAAACTAAGATCATGGCTCTGGTCCCATCACTTCATGGGAAATGGATGGGGAAAAAGTGGCTGACTTTATTTTTCTGGGCTCCAAAATCACTGCAGATGGTGATTGCTGCCATGAAATTAAAAGACGCTTATGCCTTGGAAGCAAAGTTATGACCAACCTAGACAGCATATTAAAAAGCAGAGACATTACTTTGTCAACAAAGATCCATTTAGTCAAGGCTATGATTTTTCCAGTAGTCATGTATGGATGTGAGAGTTGGACTGTGAAGAAAGCTCAGCACCAAAGAATTGATGCTTTTGAACTGTGGTGTTGGAGAAGACACTTGAGAGTCCCTTGGACTGCACTGATATCCAACCAGTCCATCCTAAGGAAGATCGGTCCTGGGTATTCATTGGAAGGACTGATGTTGAAGGTGAAACTCCAGTATTTTGGCCACCTGATACAAAGAGCTGACTCATTGGAAAAAGACCCTGATGCTGGGAAAGATTGAAGGCAGAAGAAGAAGGGGACAACAGAGGATGGAATGGTTGGATGGCATCACCGACTCAGTGGACATGGGTTTGCATGGATTCCGGGAGTTAGTGATGGACAGGGATGACTGACATGCTGGGGTTCATGGGGTCGCAAAGAGTCCAACACGACTGAGTGACTGAACTGAACTGAATACACCATGAATAATGTTGTATTAGTCTGCTACGTCTGCCATAACAAAATACCACAGACCATGGGCTTTAAACAATAGAAATTTCACAGCTGTAGAGACTAGAAGACCAAAGTGCTGGCATATATGTTTTCTTCTGAGGCCTCTCTCTTTGGCTTACAAATGGAAGACTTCTTGCTCTTTCCTCACACTGAGGAGCATGCATCCCTCGTGGCTGTTTCTCATCTTAGGAGGACACCAATAATATTGTATTAGGGCCCCATCCTTGTGACCTCATTTGACATTAATTGCCTCCTTAAAGACCCTTTCAAAATACAGTCATATTATGGGTTAGGGCCTCAACATACAGGCCAGGAGTCCTCAATTCAGTCCATAACAACTGCATACCAACAAATTAGGTAACACATTAAATGCACAAATTCTTAAAATGACACAAACTGCCCAAACTGACAGAATAGATAGAAAATCCAAATAGAACTTTAGCAAGTGTTATGGATTTAATGTTTCTGACTCTCAGAAATTCACATGTTGAAACCACAAATCCCAGCAGGGTGATATTAGGAGGTGATGCTTTTAGGAGGTAATTAGGTTTAGGTGAGGTGATTAGGGTGAGGCCCTCCTGATAATAATAGGGTCCTTATTAGAGTTGTTTTTTGGGGCTCCAAAATCACTGCAGATGGTGACTGCAGCCATGAAATAAAAAAACGCTTACTCCTTCAATGAAAAGTTATAACCAATCTAGACAGCATATTAAAAAGCAGAGATATTACTTTGCCAACAAAGGTCCATCTAATCAAGGCTATGGTTTTTCCAGTAGTCATGTATGGATATGAGAGTTGGACTATAAAGAAAGCTGAGCACTGAATTGATACTTTTGAACTGTGGTGTTGAAGAAGACTCTTGAGAGTCCCTTGGACTGCAAGGAGTTCCAACCAGTCCATCCTAAAGGAAATCAGTCCTGAATATTCACTGGAAGGACTGATGTTGAAGCTAAAACTCCAATAATTTGGCCACCTGATGCGAAGAGCTGACTCATCTGAGAAGACCCTGATGCTGGGAAAGATTGAAGGCAGGAGGAGAAGGAGACGACAGAGGATGAGATGGTTGGATGGCATCACCAACTCAATGGACATGGGTTTGAGTGGATTCTTGGAGTTGGTGATGGACAGGGAGGCCTGGCGTTGCAGAGTCAGACATGACTGAGAGACTGAACTGAACTGAAGAGTTTTTTGACCTGAGCAGAGCCAGCCCTGGAGTCTACAGGCTCTATTGTAGGTGATGACTTCCAAGAGGACTTAACCAAGGGGCACCTCCCAGGACTGCTGCTGCCAGTGCCCCTCTCCCTGTGCCCCTCTCCCTGAAGTGAGTCACTGCCAACCCATGCCACCACAGGAGACACTCCAACACTAGCAGTCAGAATCCCAAAATACATTGAGATCTCTTTTCAACTGAAGCTTGTTGCTGTTCAGTACCTGTCTGTTGTTCCATGTCCAGTTCTAACTGTTGTTTCTTGTCCTGCATACAGATTTCTCAGGAGGCAGGTAAGGTGGTCTTATATTGTTGCAGAAACCAGTACTTGAGAAACAAAGCACCACACTCAGAGAGTTGGAGAACTCTGGTTTATTACACTGGCGGGCCCAGAGGAGTTAACACTCCAAGCTCTGAGCCCCGAACAAAGGGATTACAGAGTTTTTATACATGGCCAGGCATGGTTAAGCGTGTTTGTGGGTTTGCAGGGGCTAGGGCAATTGCAAAGAGTAGGACAAGGGTAAGTGAGATAAGCTCCAGTTCCTAGTACTGTTAGTCCCACTTTCTGAGGCCTACATGATCAGAGTAAGCTGAGTTACAGAGGCAGAGAGAGCAAGAGGTTATGTAAAAATTTTATCGTTTCCTCTTCATTTCCCCCTCTTGATGCTTCTATCACTCATTGTAGAAAGCACCATCTCATGTTTTAGTATGACATTTAGGGCTCCCCATTGTTTAGGGGGCTATACTGAGCTATTACCATTTGTAATTTTATGGATTCAATCCAAGAGGTTATGAACTGGGTAATTGCATTCAGAGTACAAGGGCCAAACAAGAGCACCACAAAGAACATGAAGAGAGGACCGGTTAAAAGGAGAAGCCATGATACCCAGCTCCAGATATTGTTCCAATTACCCCAGGAATTTGCTACTTCCTCTCTCCTTTTCGTGATTTGTTCCCTTAGCTGTTGGGCCATGTCCCTGACTATTCCTGATTGGTTTACATAAAAGCAGCATTCTTCATTTAAGAAGAGGCAGAGTCCTCCCTTTTCAGCTGTCAGTAAGTCTAGCCCTCTCCTATTCTGTAAAACTACCTCAGCCAGGGAATCTAGTTGGTCCTGTAAGGCCACTAAAGATTTGGCTACTCTCTCAATGTTGTCTGTGAAGTCTTTGGATAGTGTATGGTAAAAGGTGGTTGATGAAGCAATTCCTCCTATTCCTGTATCTATCCCAGCCGTGATTCCTAGACCAACTGCTGCTGCTGCTGCTAAGTCACTTCAGTCATGTCCGGCTCTGTGCAACCCCATAGATGGCAGCCCACCAGGCTCCTCCATCCCTAGGATTCTCCAGGCAAGAACACTGGAGTGGGTTGCCATTTCCTTCTCCAATGCATGAATGTGAAAAGTGAAAGTGAAGTCATTCAGTCGTGTCCAACTCTTAGCGACCCCATGGACTGTAGCCTACCAGGCTTCTCCACCCATGGGATTTTCCAGGCAAGAGTACTGGAGTGGGTTGCCATTGCCTTCTCCTCCTAGACCAACTAGTACGGGTATAAATTGGATGGCTCTTTTTGACCATGTGTGTGCTGCCAGTGGTACGGTGAGAATCTGATTTCTAGGGACAATATTTATCTGGGGAATGAGGAAAGCTAAGGTGCAGATACCCATCCAGTTGACTGGTAGAATAAGTAAGCATCTGCCCCACAAACAAAAAAGCCTTGGGAGCAGCACCACATTGTGTTTGTGGGAGGATGAGTGGGCCACTCACTTTTTAAAGTTTGATTACATTGGTCCCTGGCTAAATGGCCTACAGGTTCAGTTCCTCCACCATTTATAAAGCATGCTGTAGCCTTTTGAGTTAACTCAATTGCCCTTAAGACTGGCCCTTGTAAGGATGGATCTATAGGACTTCCCATAGCTGTTGCATTTATAATACTGGTGTAGCTAAGTACTGTGAAGCTCCTAAGGATAAGCAAAGCCAGCAATCCTTGGCCAGATGGCGGTTGGTGTCATTAAGGAGGTGATAAGTTGTGCTGAGAACCAGGTACAGTCAAAGGTCTAAGGAGGAGTTAACGCTGTAACCTGGGTTATACTGCCAACAGGTAGAGCCTGATTTTTTAGGGCAAAGTTGGTCTTTGATTTTGTTTGTCTGTATTATTGTCCCTGTCTAGTAGGTTTCTCCATTTATTTGACACACACCTTTACTAGGTTGTAACATCTGAGTGGCATTTAGGATAGACAGAGGCAGAGGGGCATGATAGCAATGCCATGGTGTCAGGATACTACCCGGGGTTTGGATTCTCTGGTAGGGGAAAGGTAGCAGCAGTGGAGTGGGACATGACTGGAAAACATTTTTGGCACCAAGGCCCCTGGATATACATCATATGGTTATGAAGGCAGTAGGTGATCGGCCTTATAGGATTGGCTATACATTGTTCTAGCTGATGGTTAAGTAAGTGATTTTCCAAGGGTAGACTGTAATGTTAACAGGTACATGATGGATAAGGAACGGCACCATCTGTTACAGCAAGGGACACCAAAAGGCTGCAAAGCAGCCTGCACGTAACAGATAACTGAATACTAGCAAAAGATTTTCTCCCCATCTTTGGGTTGTCATGGCTATAGCAACTGAGCTTATCGTGAAGGGCGGTCAGCTATACTGTGGAGCAATTTAGTTAGTCAGGAGAATTGATCATAAGTGACATCTAATAAGAATGAGGCTTCCCACTACAGTGAGACAATAGACAGCTAACCGCAGCTTCTGACCCAAATCCCAGTCCTGGGGTGTGACTAAAGCTAGTCCTGTAGTGAAGAGGACAGAGCAATATCAATCAGGGATAGAGTACAGGGTTGACAATGAAAATCCATTGAACCGCAACTCATGTACAACCATGGCTGATTCATGTCAATGTATGGCAAAACCAATACAGTATTGTAAAGCAAAATAAAGTAAAAATANAGAGGACAGAGCAATATCAATCAGGGATAGAGTACAGGGTTGACAATGAAAATCCATTGAACCGCAACTCATGTACAACCATGGCTGATTCATGTCAATGTATGGCAAAACCAATACAGTATTGTAAAGCAAAATAAAGTAAAAATAAAAATTAAAAGAAAAACAACACGAAAATCCATTGATATTTTGATAGCTGGATCCTCAAGCTTCCACTGTGCATTGACCAGCCAGCTGCCCGAATGTGGCTGGAGCAAGGCTGAAGAACCCTCAAGCTTCTGCTGTGCATTGAATAGCCAGCTTCTGGAGTGACTAGAACAGGGTTCAGCATCCTTCGTGGGTGAGGGTCGTTGTTTTTGGAATCAGACCTTTGGAACCAAACCAGCCTCTGCCTTCTTGAGGCTGGTGTGGTGGATCCAAGGGATGACACCTGTAACTTTAACAGCAGTAGGGGCTGCCAGGACGAACATGTGAGGACCCTCCAAACTGGCTGAAATGGTTATTTTTTCCAAACTTTAACCCATACTTCATCTCCTGGCTGGCAGGGATGAACCCAATTGCCCAAAGGAATGGGTGTCCTTTCTATGGTTTCTCAGGTGATATGGTGGAAGACTTTTCCTAGGGCCTGGAGGTTTCAGGACATCTCCATGTCAGCTAGTTGTTGGGGGTTTCCTTTGAGTTTTCCTATCACTGGGGACATTCCTCGATATAAGATCTCAAAGGGAGGATAGCCTGAGGACCTTGGAGTGCATCAGGCTCGGAGTAAAGCTAGGGGTAAAATGTCGACCCAAGATAACTGGGTCTCCTGAAAGTTTAGCTAATATTGTAGTCTTGAGGG
This sequence comes from Oreotragus oreotragus, assembly GCA_006410675.1. Lineage (NCBI taxonomy): Eukaryota > Metazoa > Chordata > Mammalia > Artiodactyla > Bovidae > Oreotragus > Oreotragus oreotragus. Next base: position 182,492 of record SJYX01008453.1, on the reverse strand, counting down.
TCCAATTCATACGTTCAACTTTGCCTGAGCTCTGTGGCCTGTAAGCAGTGTGAAGCTTCCATCTGATTCCCAGTGTACTGGATAAAGTTTGGATTAGCTGAGACACAAAAGCTGGCCCATTGTCAGACTCTATGGAGACAGGCAGCCCATATCTCAAGATTATGTCTCTTAGCAAGGCCTTGGCCACTTCTCGTGTCCATTCAGTGTGTGGGGGGTAGGCTTCACCCCTTCCTGAGTAGGTGCAGACTACCACAAGTAAATATTTATAGCCCCTATTGGGCTTGACTTCAGTAAAGTCCACTTCTAGATCTTCAAAGGGCAGTGTCCCAACTATCTGAACCTCTGGGTTGGGTCTTGATCCTTGGCTGGTGTTGTTTTGCACACAAGTTACACATCTACCACTCATCTGGGCATGCAGGGATGGGAGCTTAGGAATGAAATAGTAGCAGCTCAGTAAACTCTTCAGTGCAGTTTTTCCTAAATGAGTTGTCTCATGATGTTGTTTTATCACCTGGATTGCTATATTGCTGGGGACAAAGAGTCTTTAGTCTGGGAGCTTCCACCAGCCCTCCTTTTCTTTTATTCCTCCCTCATTGATCTCTTCCTTGCCCATTGATCTTCTTCTTTAGTGTATCTCAGGGATGGAGGCAATTCTGGTGTCAAGAGGACCTTAAAGATTGGCTTGGGGCCCACTGTGGGGCTCGTTTGGGTTGCCACTTCCTTGGCTGCCTGGTCTGCCAATGGATTTCCTTTGCTTATTGGATCAGTTCCTCGCTGATGGCCTTTACAATGGATGACTTCCACTTGGGAAGGCTTCCAGACTGCTTCCAACAGCTGAAGGATTTCTTTTTTGTTTTTAATCTCCTTTCCCCCTGGTATCAATAGTCCCCTTTCTCTACAAATGTTTTCATGTACATGTAAATTAGTAAAGGCATACCTTGAATCAGTATAGATGTTGACTTGTTTCCCTTTGGCATACTTTAGTGCCTGGGTGAGTGCCCATAGCTTAGCCCATTGTGGTAACCACCCTGTGGCAAAGCCTCAGCCTTCACTATCTCATCAGTTGTTATGGCATAGCCTGCTTTGTGTTGCCTGTCTTGGATGAAACTGCTTCCATCAGTGAACAGTTCCAGTTCTGGGTTCTGGAGGGGAATGTCTGTCAGGTCCCACATGATCGAGTAAATTTCATCTATGACCTCCTCACAGTTATGATCAGGGGTTCCCGCTTCTATAGGTAAAAAGGTGGCAAGGTTCAGCATCTGCACAGTCTCAAATTGGACCTGTGGGTTTTCACAAAGCAGTCCTTGATAGTGAATCATCCTGAAGTTGGTCAGCCACTTATGCCCCTGGCTGTTCATCAGGGCAGTAACAGCATGGGGAACCCTTACATTTAAATTTTATCCTAGAGTAAGTTTATCTGCTTCTCTGACCAAAACCACAGTGGCAGCTAATGCCCAGAGGCATGGTGGCCATCTCACTGCCACTGGATCCAGTTGTTTGGACAGGTATGAGACTGGGTGCTGCCATGGCCCAATTGTTTGTGTGAGGACCCCCCCCCCCCCCCCCCCCC
>SJYX01008453.1:133622-180817 GCA_006410675.1 Oreotragus oreotragus | reverse complement strand
TGGAAGGGCCCCCCCCCCCCCCCAGTGCAGTGTGATTTTTCTCATGTATAAAGAGGTTAAAGTCCTGAGTCACATCTGTCAGCCCTAATGCTGGAGCGCTGGTCAAGAGTCTCTTTATCTTCTTGAGGGCCTTTTCTTGTTCAGGTCCCCACTCTAGGGGATCCTTATCAGACCCTGCTGTGGCTTTAAACAAAGGCTTGGCAATTTCAGAGAAACCCAGTATCCAGATCTGGCAGAATCTGGCAGCCCTGAAGAACTCACAGACTTCTTTCTTGATATTCAGCTTGCTTCCTCTCATATCCAAGTGCTTGATGACCTTTTGAGATGACAAACGCCAGGTACTTGACCGCCTGTCTTCATATCTGAGCCTTTTTCCATGACACTTTGTACCTTGCTGTGGTGAGTAGAGCCAACAGGGCTTTGGTGCCTCTCCAGCAGTCCCCTTGGGTGGGACTGGCTAGCAACAGGTCATCCACATACTGGAGTAGGGTGCAGTTTAAAGTTTCTCTGGGAAAGGGAGCAAGGTCCACAGCCAGGGCAGTAGCAGCTAGTGTTCTTGCCTGGAGAATCCCAGGGACAGGGGAGCCTGGTGGGCTGCCATCTATGGGGTCGCNCTAGCAACAGGTCATCCACATACTGGAGTAGGGTGCAGTTTAAAGTTTCTCTGGGAAAGGGAGCAAGGTCCACAGCCAGGGCAGTAGCAGCTAGTGTTCTTGCCTGGAGAATCCCAGGGACAGGGGAGCCTGGTGGGCTGCCATCTATGGGGTCGCACAGAGTCGGACACAACTGAAGCGATTTAGCAGCAAAAGCAGCAGGGGTCCCCTTCTCTGCCCAGACTTCAGGGAATTCTTTTAGCAGTCTGGGGGGATTTATTTGTTCTCTCCCTGAGGAATAGAGATGCCATTCATCTTCCCTGGGCACAGTCATGGCCATATATCAGACCTGATTGGCTCCCCAAGGTGAGGCCCACAGGCTTTCTGGGGGTAAAAGTGATTTGTGCCCCCAGTTTTATCAGTAAGTCTCTACCCAGCAGAGGAATGGGGCATTCTGGTCAGTACAGAAATTCATGAGTCACCAGATGGCCCCCTACCTGACATGAATGGGCCTTGCAAAATGAGTGGGCTGCCATGTCCCCAATGACCCCCCCAAAATAGCTGCTGTTTGGCCTGTGAGGGGAGCCACAGGTGTAGTTACCACAGTGTTCAGCTCCAGTATCCACCATAAAAGTCATTGATTGGCCTCCTACTTTCATTGTGACCGTGGGCTCCCGGGGACTCAGGATCAGGGAGCCCAGTCTTCCCTAGTCTGATTCTATTCTAGCCAGGCTGATAAGGTTTTGGACAGCCGGCTCAGGCTGGTACCTTTCTTTGTTGGGTTGACTGAACTTCTTTGATCCTTTAGATATCCCTCTGTGATGGAGACACTCATTCCTCCAGTGTCCAGTCTCTTTGCGATAGGTGCACTTGTTGTAGTGTAGTGATGGTCTCTTCTTAGTTTCCCCTTTCCATTAGAGAACAGTCTGTTTCACTGGATCTGAGTTCCTCAATGCTGCTGCTAGCAGGGCTGCTTTCTGTTTCATTTTTTTTGTTTTATCTACTTCTCATTGGGCTTCATGGTCTTGGTTCACAAAGACTTTATTCACTACTTCTAAGAGCTGTGTGGCGTTCATCCCAGTGAAGCCTTCCAGCTTTTGGAGCTTTCGTTGGATGTCTGCACAGGATTGAGCCACAAAGGCAGCATTAATCATCTGTTGATTCTTGGCTGTCTCAGGGTTGAATGAGGTGTATGTCCGGAATGCTTCACACAGTCTCTCATAAAATTTGGTGGGGGGGTCTCATCTGCTTTTTGGATTATCCTTGTAATTTTGGACATATTGGTGGGCTTTTTGGCCCCTGATCGAGGTCCATGTAGAAGGGCATCACGGTATCAACCCAGAGTTTCTTGTCCTTCTCTGGTATTGAAATCCTAACTAGGTTTCATCTCCAGCACCACTTCTTATTCCCATCCTTCCACATCTAAGACCTATGTGGAGGCTTGTCCTCAGAGCCATTATTGGGCTTCTGTTGAGATGCATTGCCTTTCCTCTGTGGTGAAGAGAGACATAAAGAACTGGTGACAGTCGTCCCATGTAGGCTAATGGGTGTGGAAAATGAATTCTAGGAGGTCAATCATAGCCTGTGGTTTATCAGGGAATGCTGGCTTCTAAGGTGTTTCCAGTTTAGGAGATCAGTAGTGCTGAAGGTCCAGTAATAGAGGATGGAGTGACCAGGATAGACTGAGCCATCCTCATTCACTTGTTGAGGACCTTGAGTTTCTTGCAGTGGCATCTGATGGGCTGTGGCCAGCAGGTTAGATTGTCTGGCCAAGCAGAGCCACTTCCCTACTGGCTTGGGGCTCGAGTCTTGCTCATGAGGTGGTGCAGGGGACACAGAGGGAGGTGGACTGTCTGGCAGTGGGTCCGATGCTGACTGTGCCGGGGCTTGTGGAATCAGGGGAACGTATGGCTGGGGTGGTAATGGGTCTTCCATGGGATCTCCCTGATATATAGTTTTTTTTCCCCCTTCTTTCTTTTTTCTGAGTGGATGGGCCAAAAATACCCTACTCTGTCTCTGTCCATTCATGCAAAATCTTGCCCATGGGGGCAGGATCTGTGCCATTAGAAGCCAGGAGTCTATGTATGGAAACTGATCTGGATGTCCTGGAGTCCCAGCGACTACCTGGTATACTTCTTGAACAGTGGGCAGGTCGAGAGTGCCCTCCAGTGGCCATCCAATGTCAAAGGATGGCGAATCAATCTTGCATAAGTTACGAAGCTTCCTGGGGGTCATCTTGACTCCATAATCTCCTACCAAACCCTTCTTAAAGTTCTTTATCATGCAATCTAAAACTGCTGGCTTAGAGGAACTTCCCCCCACGTTGACAAATGTAATCTACCTGGCAGGATTTTGAGGAAAACCTAATCTCTTAGATGTCAGCTCAAGGAGTCAGTCAACAGGAGAATAACTGGTGACCAATAATTTCTCCCTCCCTGTGTATCCTGCCCTGAGTTGGTGGTGCAAAGACAAACAAGGGTGAGTGCCCCCTAAAAAGAGGACACCATTCAGGTGCCCACTTGGTCACATCCCCAGGGGGAACTTAGGTGCCTCTCAGCATTGGTGGATCAGTATAAAACCCTGATCCAGATCTGCCTCACAGGGAGGGACTGGGTCCCCCAAAGATAGACACTGCCTTGAGCCATATGAGGTCACCATGGAACGGTAAGCTAAGGCCCACTTGGACTCCATAGCCATGAAGGCCTTGAAGCCACACAATCGAGCCTGAAGTGCAAGCGAGTCAGACCACACACTCATTCCCATTCATTTTTCTTCCTGGCCACTCTCCTCAAGGAGATTTAAGATGCCTCTTAGCATTGGCAAGTCAGTGTAAACCCCCGACCTGGACCAGCTTCACAGGGAGGGATCAAATCCCCCAGGGACTGGCACCACCTTTCAGCCTTGTAAGGTCATCATGGAACCGCAGGCTTTGGATCCTCTCAGGTTCCATAGTTCGAGAACTGTGGAGCTCATTTTCACTTCCTTCAATCAGCAATCATGCACACACAATCACTCAGAGGTTGTCACAGTACCTGCCTTTTCCCAGTCCCCAGGTCTCTCTATCTTATGCTCCCTTCCTGAGAACCCAAGGAGGTGATCAGTCCCTTTTTCTATCCACTGGGGTAGGTTCCTGCCTGGGGACCAGCCCCGGGGCTTTACCTTATCCTGTGGACGTTACTGGTGAGTTGGTCCATCCCTCCAATGAGTTCAGCCGGGGTTCGACCATCCAGAGAGTTGGAACACCAGTCCAAAAGAGAACCCGGAAAACCATCGGGTGTCATGCTTCCTTGTTTGTCTCAGGGCTCCTCTGCTCTGACCTGGCCAAGCCACCAGTCTGGCGGCTCAAGGGGCCAGCGTGGTTGGAACCTCTGGGGCCTTCAGAAATGCTGCAGAAACAAGTTCTTGAGAAACCAAGCACCACACTCAGAGAGTTGGAGAACTCAGGTTTATTACACTGGCAGAACCCTGAACAAAGGGCTTACAGAGTTTCTATACATGGACAGTCATGATTAAGTGGGTTTGCAGGTTTGCAGGGGCTAGGGCAATTGCAAAGAGTAGGACAAGGGTGAGTGAGATAAGCTCCAGTTCCTAGTATTGTGAGTCCCCACTTTCTAAGACCTACATGATCTAGACTTTGTAAGGAGCAAGCTGAGTCACAGAGGCAAAAAGAGCAGGAGCTTATGTAAAAATTTTAACTTTTCCTCTTCAGTATTCCCATCACTTTAAGAATTTTCCATAGAGAATTTTGGTTGAAGATGGTGGAGTAGAAGGACATGTGCTCATCTCCTCCTGTGAGAGCACCAAAATCACAACTAGCTGTTGAACAACCATCAACAGGAGGACACTGGAACCGACCAAAAAATGATACCTCACATCTAAAGACAAAGAAGCAGCAGCACTGAGATGGTAGGAGGGGCACAATCATGATAAAATCAAATCCCATAACCACCAAGTGTGTGACCCACAAACTAGAGAGAAATAATACCAAAGAATTTCTCCCACTTTTGTGAAGGTTATGAACCCCACATCAGGCTACCCAGCCTAGGGTTCTGACAAAGGGATTGGGAATCCCCAGGGAATCTGAACTTGAAGACCAGTGGGATTTGATTGCAAAACTTCCACAGGACTGTGGGTAACAAAAACTCCAGTCTTGGAAGGCACAAACAAAACATTGCCCACACCAAGACTCAGAGGGAAAGAAGAGTGACTCCATAGGAGACTGAACCAAAAGTACCTACTAGTATTGGAGGGTCTCCTGTGGAAGCATGGATTGGAAAAGGCTCACCATAAGGATGGGGACACTGGCACCAGCAGCTTGGGAAGGTACCCCCTTGGTGTAAACCCTCTTGGAGGTCTCTGTAGAGCCATAGGGCTGGGTCACCTCAGGCCAAAAAACTACCAGAGTACGAACCCTACCCATAAGCAGATAATGGGGTTTAAAGCTTTACTGAGCAAGGCCCTGCCCACCAGAGCAAGACCCAGGTTTTCCCATCACTAGTCCCTCCCATCAGGATGCTTACACAAGTGTCTTAGCCTCCTCCATGAGAGGGGAGAGAGAAGAAGCAAGAAGAACCACAGTCCTGGAGTGACTAAAACAAAAACCACATTACAGAAAGTTAATCAGCACACACACACACACACACACACACACACAAAACAGAAATATATGTCCCAGATGAAGTGACAAGATAAAACTCCAGAAAAACAAATAAATGAAGTGAAGATAAGCAACCTTTCAGAAAAAGAATTCAGAATAATAATAGTGAAGATGATTCAGGATCTCTGGAAAAGAGCAGAGGCAAACATTGAGAAGATACAAGAAATGTTTACCAAAGACCTACAAGAACTATAAAACAAACGGAGATGAATAACACACTAAAAGGAATCCACAGCAGAATAACTGAAGCAGAAGAATGGATAAATGACCAGGAGGACAGAATGGTGGAAATCACTGCTTCAGAACAGAATATAGAAAAAGAATGAAAAAAATTGAAGGCAGCCTAAGAGACCACTGGGACAAAATTAAACGTACCAAAAGTCCCAAACAGGAGATGACAAGAGTGAATGTTGATATTTTAGGAATCAGCGAACTAAAATGGACTGGAATGGGTGAATTTAACTCAGATGACCGTTATATCTATTACCGTGGGCAAGAATCCCTTAGAAGAAATGGAGTAGCCGTCATAGTCAACAAAAGACTCTGAAATGCAGTACTTGGATGCAATCTAAAAGATGACAGAATGATCTCTGTTTGCTTCCAGGGCAAACGATTCAATATCACGGTAATCTAAGTGTATGCCCCGACTAGTAATGATGAAGAAGCTGAAGTTAATTGGCTCTATGAAGACCTACAAGACCTTCTAGAACTAACACCCAAAAAACATGTCCTTTTCATTAAAGGGGACTGGAATGCAAAAATAGGAAGTCAAGAGAGAACTGGAGTAACAGGCAAATTTGGCCTTGGAATGTGGAATGAAGCAGGGCAAAGGCTAATAGAGCTTTGCCAAGAGAATGCACTGGTCATAGCAAACACCCTCTTCCAATAAAACAAGAGAAGACTCTACACATGGACATCACCAGATGTCAACACCAAAGTCAGATTGATTATATTCTTTGCAGCCAAAGATGGAGAAGTTCTATACAGTCAGCAAAAAGAAGACTGGGACCTGACTGTGGCTCAGATCATGAACTCCTTATTGCCAAATTCAGACTTAACTTGAAGAAAGTAGGGAAAACTACTAGGCCATTCAGGTATTACCTAAATCAAATCCTTAATGATTATACAGTGGAAGTGAGAAATAGATTTAATGGACTAGATCTGATAGAGTCCCTGATGAACTATGGATGGAGGTTTGTGACATTGTACAGGAAACAGGGATCAAGACCATCCCCAAGAAAAAGAAATGCAAAAAAGCAAAAATGGTTGTCTGAGGAGGCCTTACACATAGCTGTGAAATGAAGAGAAGTGAAAAGCAAAGGAGAAGAGGAAAGATATACCCATTTGAATGCAGAGTATTCAAGAATAGCAAGGAGAGATAAGAGAGCCTTCCTCAGTGATCAGTGCAAAGAAATGGAGGAAAACAATAGAATGGAAAGAGTAGAAATCTCCTCAAGAAAACTAGAGATAGCAAGGGAACATTTCATGCAAAGATGGGCTCAATAAAGGACAGAAATGGTGTGTACCTAACAGAAGCAGAAGATATTCAGAAGAGATGGCAAGAATACACAGAAGAGATGTGCAAAAAAGATTTTCACGACCCAGATAATCATGATGGTGTCATCACTCACCTAGAGCCAGACATCCTGGACTGTGAAATCAAGGGGGCCTTAGGAAGCATAGTTATGAACAAAGCTAGTGGAGGGGATGGAATTCCCGTTGAGCTATTTCAAATCCTGAAAGATGATGCTGTGAAAGTGCTGCACTCAATATGCCAGCAAACTTGGAAAACTCAGCAGTGGCCACAGGCCTGGAAAAGGTCAGTTTTCATTCCAGTCCCAAAGAAAGGCAATGCCAAAGAATGCTCAAACTACTGCACAATTGCATTCATCTCACAAGCTAGTAAAGTAATGCTCAAAAACTCTCCACAACAGGCTTCAGTAATACATGAACCGTGACCATCCAGATATTCAAGCTGGTTTTAGAAAAGGCAGAGGAACCAGAGATCAAATTGCCAACATCCGCTGGATCATGAAAAAAGCAAGAGAGCTCCAGAAAAACATCTATTTCTGCTTTATTGACTATGCCAAAGCCTTTCACTTTGTGTATCACAACAAACCGTGTGTAAAATTCTTCAAGAGATGGGAATACCAGACCATCTGACCTGCCTATTGAGAAATTTGTATGCAGGTCAGGAAGCCACAGGTCAGAAGAGAATGGCATGATATATTTAAAGTGCTAAAAGGGAAGAACCAGCAACCAAGAATAACTTTACCCAGCAGGACTCTTCTTCAGATTTGATGGAAAGATCAAAAGCTTTCCAGGCAATCAAAAGTTAAGAGAATTCATCACCGCCAAACCAGTTTCATGTGAATGCTAAGAACTTCTCTAGATAGGACACACAAAAAAAGGTAAAAACATACTTACAGAAAATAAACCCAAAGCAATTAAGAAAATGGCAGTAGGATCATACATATAAATAATTAGCTTAAACATAAATGGATTAAATGTGCCAACCAAAATACATAGATTGGCTGAGCAGATGAAAACATGTGCATGTCAACAAAGGAAACTATAAGCAAGGTGAAAAGACAGCCTTCGGAATGGGAGAAAATAATAGCAAATGATCCGCGCACCCGGCCGCCTCCGCCGCCCGGGCCCTCCGCCGCCCGGCCCGCGGGCCGCGCTCCGGCCTTGGAAGCCGCAGGCTCGCGGGGAGCCGAGGGCGGCAATGGCAGCACGCCCGAGGCGGGGCCGGCCGCCGACGACCCCGGCGGGAAGGCGGGGGCCGGGGGCCCGGCGGGCGGCGTCCTGGCCGTGAGCCCCGACCCCGGCGACAAGCCCATGACCCAGCGCGCCCTGACCGTGCTGATGGTGGTGAGCGGCGCGGTGCTGGTGTACTTCGTCGTCAGGACCGTCAGGTGAGGCCTGAGGCGCGCTTATCTGCCGACCTCCTCCCACCCCCTCAGGCACGGTGCCTGCCGAGTGAGATGGTGACGAGGACGGCCTTGAAAGCCTGTGGTACCTTTGGCAGTGTTCAGACCAAGTCCCTGCTGCCTCCCTTTTCATGTGTAAACTATAAATTAGCACTGAACCTCTATATCAATATTTATTTAAGTAAATTGATAGTAATGCAGAATGATCTTTAAGGATGATTTATTTTACAAAATGTAAAAAATAAGTTCTTTTAACAGCAGTTTCCTGCTGTTGACTTTTAACTTGCCACCGTCGATTGTACCTTATAAAGTTTCTTGCTTTCCACCTTTTCTGAACCTGGAAACTGACGACTGCGTAGGTTCAATCATTGTTAGAGTCCCCATTAGAAGCATCTAGCATTCATTTTGCATGACCCTAAATAATGGACTTGAGTTTGAGTAAACTCCGGGAGTTGGTGATGGACAGGGAGGCCTGGCGTGCTGCAGTCCATGGGGTCGCAAAGAGTCAGACACAACTGAGTGACTGAACTGAAATAATATGGTGTGAAATATTACCGATTTCTTGAAAAGATGGAAAACTGATATGTTCGCAGCAAAGGAAAAAAAATGTCATAAATATGATCCCGTTATAATGTTGGAGAGTATGTTTAATATCTTAACAACTATATATGATTTTAACTTTACAAAATTTGGATTAGTAAATGGATAGACTTACCTTTTTTAAACTTCCAAAAAACTTTTCTAAAATGAATTCATCTGTAAATAATTCTAAGTCATGCAGAAGCTTAAAGTTACAAATTAATAGTTTTTTGAACTTATTCTTAATATAGAGTGTTAGATTAGAGAATTAAATTTCATATTTGTTACAAATACGGACACTTAAACGACATCTTTCACTTTACCTAGGATAAAACTGACCTAGGAGGATAAAGTGATGTTCCACGATATATAAAAATCATCACTGATTGTACAGTCCATCATTTGCTTTGTTTGAATTTTTTTTCCATGATGTCTGTGTCCAAATCTGTGATCAGCCTTCTGAGTAAGTAAATCAGGTCCTTACATTGTACCAGGTTATGAATAAGTAAATGACTATCACTTATTTTTCTATTCCCTTTAATGCCTTATCAAGTAGAAAAGGAATTATATAGTTCAATTAGTGGTATTTTATATTGTCGTAAGTAACTTCCACTTGATACGTTCTATTGTTATAGAAGTAAAGTTATTTTATGGCATGAATCATGGTATTATAACATTCCAACTATGTAATGAGACCGATTTGGAAAAATCATAGTAAAGCCTCTTTAACTGAGTTGGGGACCACCTCTCTGAAGAGCTGAAATGCAGAGCTAAGAACTCACTGTTGGAAGAAGCCAGCCTACAGAAGAGCTAAGGAAGCACTAGATACTTCCCTCCTGTTTACTGCAGTAGAGGTAGTTGTGTGGGAATGCACTGGTTTGTTCTCCCAATTATTTCACTTTTTTTTTCCCTATAACTGCCTACCCTCAACCATTTCATATATTTCTTTAAATGGATTTACTTAAAGTTTCCTTTTAAACATATCTATCTGTTTATTATTTTGTGAGTGGAAAACATTATTTAAGCCAACATTCCTTGGCTTAAATAACTAACTGAAAAAGTACAGCGTAAAAGGGGACCCTGGAGGGTGGAAGGGTTCTCTGAGACCTGTTCAGGTATCTGCAGTATTGAAACTATTTTCAAAATAATACATTCCCTTAAAAGTTTATGACTTCCCTGGCGGCTCAGATGGTAAAGCATCTGCCTGCAATGCGGGAGACCTGGGTTCATTCTCTGAGTTGGGAAGATCTCCTGGAGAAGGAAATGGCAACCCACGCCAGTATGCATGTCTGGAAAATCCCATGGACGGAGGAGCCTGGTAAGCTACAGTCCATGGGATCGCAAAGAGTCGGACATGACTGAGCGACTTCACTGTAAGTTTATAGGACCCAAGAAGTTTATTGATAATAGTTTCAAATTCCACAGTGCAGCTAACTCATGAGAAACTACCTCTTGTTGTGTTTTGGTGTTCTATCCAAAAACACGTTAACACCAGAATCTGAAAAGCTATTAAAATGTACCTCCATTTTCCAAGCTCATATCTGCTGTACCTGGAGTTTCTTCATATCCTTCAACTAGACAACGCATAGCAAATGATTGAAGGCTGAAGCGGATATGAAAATCTAGCAGTTTTCTAGTTTTCTAATTTCTCTCTTCTCATTTTCTATCTCGTTCTCTCTATTTAAGCCAGACATTAACAAGATTTGAAAAAAAATCTAAATCTTTGCCATTTTTCACCTTTGTTGGTTTTCTTTTTGACAATATATTTTTCACAAAAAGCTATGTTAATCTGTAGTGGATTTATTATAATTTTAAAAAGCAAATGGTATTTAAAATTTTCTTAGGTTTAATATGTTAAGAATTGGTATTTATAATCCACATAATTATAAGCTATTCAGAGTCTTAAATAATTTTTAAGAATGTAAAGCAATTTTAAGATCAAGTATTTGAAAATCACTGGTGGAAACATTATTTGAGCTGCATAGTATTGGTTCACAAAACCCAGCAAATCCAGGCCCACTTTTTATTAAAGAGAAAGCTAGAAAATGTTCATGAGGTGTCATAGGCATATAACCACCAAACTGAAACTTGCTTCTTGATATGAAAAAAATATTAGAAGAAAATTGAGCAGTAATTATTCTTCTCACCATGTAATTGTTACTTAATGCTATATATTTCCCATATAGCATTGGAGTACCCTAAGTATTGCTTCATACACAAAATAAATGATGAGTCTGATGATTAATCTTTTTTCATTTTGCTTTTACCTTATTTGTAATCTTAACATATAAATATTTCTTGCAATGGATTTTCCATCTTCATTTCTGTAAAGCTTATAAGGGTACAGTCATTTCAGTCTGATGGGAATGAGTCACTAACATTGTCTGTTAACAGCAAAATTCTGAATCTATGGCTAAGAAAAATTGGACTCTTTAACCAGCATCTAGTACATTCATTCAGGCCAACTCCTAAATATACTTGGCCACCTGATGTCCATCTTGATTGATGCTAACAATGTCTGGGCAATGTTCAGAATAGAACTCATTCTTTTTGCTTCCAGATTATGAAAATCATTTATTTTGGTGAATATCCATCTTGACTCTCCACTTCCAAAATAGGTGTGGCGACACAGCAGCATTATTTATTTGTGCCAACAGGGAAGAATGAGCCAAAAAGCATCCTTTCGTTAACTGATACGAGAAAACACTGAGAATATTTCACCTGTATAGTACTTGAACTCCATGAAACTTCCATACTGTTTTTAATCTAATTCAGTTATTATGCTTGTGTAACTAGAAGTAACTTCCCCTGTGAGTCTAGAACTATTCCAAAGAAAAATCGGATTCTCTCTGTAGAAATTGTAAGATATATATAGAAGGAATAAAATAGGCTTCCTAAGATGAGCATATAGTCTTTATGAAAAGAGACTCGTTGTATGTCTTATTCTTTTATTATAGCCGCAGTGCTGAACATTATGTACAAAATGTGGTAGGCACTGGGTAAGCAGATGCCTAATATATGAGCATTCTTGACTCTTAATCAGGGATCAGTGTGGGTCTAGGGAGGAGTCAAAAACCTAAGAACAAAGGCTGTTTACAAATCATTATTTAGCTAAGGCTAAGTACAGTGTTTGCATTCAGGCATTAACTAAATGAACTGGGTTTGATTACACTGAGAAATGTTCGGGTAGGGAAAACAGTTATTTTATTAGACGTTTCAAAGGAAATAACATTTTCCATCTCCTGTGTATTTTTCCTTTAACACTGCCTTCCAATATTAAAGGAATATTAGATTACTACTTCTATTAGTTACTATTTTAATTAAGCACATAGAATGACCCTAGCTAACTTAAACTAAAGGGGATTTCCTGGAAGAATATTGAGATCTCAGAAAGTCAAAATGCAACAATTAGAACCGGACATGGAACAACAGACTGGTTCAAAATTGGGAAAGGATTATGTCAGGACTGTATATTGTCACTCTGCTTATTTAACTTACATGCAGAGTACATTAGGCAAAATGCTGAATCACAAGCTGGAATCAAGATTGCCGAGAGAAGTGTCAATAACCTCAGATATGCCGATGACACACTCTATGGCAGAAAGTAAAGAGGAACTACAGAGCCTCTTGACGAAGGTGAAAGAGGAGAGTGAAGAAGCTGGCTTAAAACTCAACATTCCAAAAACTAAGATCATGATATCCAATTCCATCACTCCATGGCAAATAGATGGGGAAACAGTGAGAGACTTTTATTTTCTTGGGCTCCATAATCACTGCAGATGGTGACTGCAGCCATGAAATTATGAGACATCTGCTCCTTAGAAGAAAAGCTATGACAAACCTAGACAGTACATTAGAAAGCAAAGACATTCTGACAAAGGTCTGTCTATTCAAAGCTATGGCTTTTCCAGTAGTTATATATGGCTGTGACAGTTGGACCATAAAGAAGGCTGAGCACTGAAGAATTGATGCTTTTGAACTGTGGTGTTAGAGAAGACTCTTGAGAGTCCCCTGGACTTCAAGGAGATCAACCTGTCCATCCTAAAGGAAAACATTCCTAAACGTTCTTTGGAGGGACTGATGCTGAAGCTGAACCTCCGATACTTTGGCCACCTGATGTGAAGAGCTGACTTATCAGAAAAAACATTGATATTGGGAAAGATTGAAGGCAGGAGGAGAAGGGGACGGCAGAGGATGAGATGGTTGGATGGCATCACTGACACAATGGACATGAGTTTGAGCAAACTCGGAGAGATAGTGAAGGACAGGGAAGCCTGGTGTGCTGCAGTCCATGGGGTTGCAAAGAGTCAGACACAACTGAGGAACTGAACAGCAAAGTCAAAGAGCAACTGGAGATTCACAGAAACTAAGTCAGTTTAGGAGAGGAGACACTAAAATACCACAGAGGTTTCTTGGCAGTAACAGTCTGCTGTGAAGGTATGCAGTAGTTTTCAGTCTCTTTGTCCCTTAATTTAGGAGTCAAATTCCACAGAAGGACAGGTGAATTAAGTCCTGGGAAAGAAGGGCCTGGTTTGGCTACAGTCCATGTGGTTGTAAAAGAGTTGGACAAGACTAAGCAACTAAGCAACAACAACAGGGCTGGGATCAGTTGCTGTCTAAGCAAAATCGTGGTTCTGTTAAGGCAGAAGTTTCCTTCAGGATAAATAAAAAGCCAGTAACTGTTGCAGTGTTCAAAACTAAGAAATGGCCTAACCAGAAGTGCATACATGCACTTGTTATTGCTAGTAGCTACCAAGTTCTTACTTTTCACCAGGAAAGAATGAACCAGAAACTGCAATTCACTTAAAACAATATATCCAGTCTAATATAATGTAAGATGATGGTGTTAGGGATCAGAGGACTGGTAGCTAACTTTGGACCTTGGTTAAAATTACTTTGAATCATATAGGGAGACAATACAGCCTAATGTTTAAGAACCCAGTCTTGGGAATAAAATTGCTTGATTATTTGCTCTACTATTTATGGTCCCAAATTTAATTTTTGCTAAGGTCTGACTTTCTATGTTTAGAACAAGGATATTTAAAGGCTTGTGGTGAGGATTACCTCAGGTAGTGCTTGTAAGCTGCTTACCTCAATTGCCTGACTTATATGCACACCCAGGAAATAGTAATTATTTTTAGTGAATTCTTTTTGTATCTGCAATTTCAATTGTAATATTTTGGTAGGGGTGTTCATGGTATTTTCTAAAATCTCCCCCATACCATACTCTTACATTAACTCTGAAACTGTAATCTGCAAGAGGTTAGGTCTGACAGGGCTAGAGATGGGGTGGGGGCAAAGAGAAAAAAGAATGGGAGATAAAGATAAGAGAAATTTCAGATAAAATAATTTTTGCTATATGCTGTATACTCTGTTGTCATGGACAACTGAAATTGTGGCTCACCAGTTTCTATTTAGCTATGTCTCAGCACAAAAACAAAATGAGTTCCAAACACTGTTGGTCACTAATTCACCTTTTTGCCCCAAAATACTCAAGGCAAATTTTATATAAATTTTATATCATTAGTTGTACCTTTATTAAAATTTACTCAGCTTTATCATTGTACCTGATCATATAGGAGAGTGTATGTATATAAAATATTCATTAAATATTATATTCCTCAGTCCAGTTTTGAATGATAAATAGAAGAAATTACTTAATAATATCTACAGGCATTTGGTTAAAACAGGAAAATCAGATCAGTGCAGTCTCCCTTTCACAGAGTAGTAAAACGAAATGGAGTTTTATTCTGTTGTGTTTATTTTATGTGGCATCATACATTTTTACATAAAACTTTATCAACCTTACTTTAATACTTTCGCTTTATTTTTCTACTGTAGTTTTTACATTTTATTTAAACACAAATGATTCTTACCATCCTGAGTATAATGAAACACTGAGGAATCTGCATTCAGTTGAGACAACTATTTGAATAATAACTTGAATATCTAGAAAGTATCTGATCAAGATCATTTACCTGTGATTGCCATGTGATAAAGGAATATAATTCAATAGTATAAACCATACTGCTACTTTCTTTTGCTTTCTTAGGCTTACATATTTTCCTCTCTACACATTTAAAGTTCCATTTTTTAAGACCCAAAACAAAATTTGTTTTCAGATTGCAATATGCATTTATTCTGTCTGATAAAATAATGTACACATATATGATGCTATATATATATTATTAACATACATAGACAAGTTTGAGCATCGCGAGCTTAATGAAAATAATAATTTGTGGAGAGAACCACAGCTGTTAAAATTGCATGAATTTTAAATCCTCCTTTACTTTTTTGTTCAAAAATAATGTACACTGCATATTAGAAGTAGCCTTTTACTTAAGATTTCAATACATTTTTATATGTATTATATTTTACACTTAATGTTTATTAATATTTTAAGTAGATGGTCCCTTGAATCTGCCCAATATTAAGGCTTCATAAGTGTTTCTGGCTTTCCCTGAGGACAGGAAAAAAAAAATCACTGCATATGGATGTATTGTATTTGATGTTTCTATGGCCATAAAGCTGCCATGATCACGTAGCCATTATTGCGTATATCTTTGGACTTAGGAAAGATATTCTTAGGGGAGTCTCATTTTAAGTTTAAATTCTATTTTACAATATGTAGTTGTTGTTTTTTTAATTTGACTTTTTCTTAAGTGAATTAGTAACATTTCCTAAAATAAAAAATTTATTTTAATTGAACTGCATTCCCCAATTTATTTGGTGCCAAAGAGTACACTCTCTTTGCATATGAAATAGGTTCTTATCAAAAAGCTTGGATTCATGTTCAGAAGGTAGCATTTATATGTTAAAAGACAGTAGAAGCTAGAATAAATAATATTCATAGCAATGCAGTCAAATGTTTACATTTTACAGAGAAAGAGAAAAATACCATTATTGGGCAGATTAGGTTATCCACTCATTGAAAGATTGGGAAATCATTCAAGGAATGATGACGACCTTGGAAATGGAGAAGAATGTCACCTGAGATAATTATCAAAAGTCCTTAAGATCAGTGTTCATACCGTTTCCTTTTTAAAGGCTTTGTATACCTGTGACTGCTGATGGCCTGGTTATTAACATATTGACAATTTAATGACCTGGAAGAATCTAGTTTATTTCCAAAAATAATTTCACATGGCTGAAACTGCAAGAATGTTTGGAAGGCCATATGATTTAGAAAATTGATTAACAGACTGGCAAAACAGAAGAGAAGAATGTAAAACCTTGAGTATTCTTAGCTCATTCTTAAGTTTTCAGTTTTTAAAGTCAAAGCAATGCATTCAGATATTATTAAATCCTGTGGTTCCAGGGGACCAATGCGTGTGCTCAGTCGCTCAGTTATGTCTGGCTCTTTGCAACCCCATGGACTGTAGCCCTCGAGGCAAGAATACTGGAGTGGGTTGCGATTTCCTACTGCGGGGGCTCTTGCAGACTCAGGGATCTAATCTGTGTCTCTTGTATCTCCTGCATTGGCAGGTGGATTCTCTGCCGCTGTGACCGATGGTGAACTATAACTCCCCAAGTCCCTTGGGCTGCAAGCAGATCCAACCAGTCCATCCTAAAGGAGATCAGTCCTGGGTTTTCATTGGAAGGACTGATGCTGAGGCTGAAACTCCAATACATTGGCCACCCAATAGGAAGATATGACTCACTGGGAAAGACCCTGATGCTGGGAAAGATTGAGGGCAGGAGGAGAAGGGGACAACTGAGGATGCAATGGTTAGATGGCATCATCAACTCAATGGACATGGGTTTGGGTGGACTCCGGGAGTTGGTGACAGACAGGGAGGCCTGGCGTGCTGTGGTTCAGTTCAGTCGCTAAGTCATTTCCAACTCTTTGCTACCCCAGGAATCACAGCACACCAGGCCTCCCTGTCTGTCACCAACTCCCGGAGTCCACCCAAACCCATGTCCATCGAGTTGATGATGCCATCTGTCGTCCCCTTCTCCTCCTGCCCTCAATCTTTCCCAGCATCAGGGTCTTTCCCAGTGAGTCATATCTTCCTATTGGGTGGCCAATGTATTGGAGTTTCAGCCTCAGCATCAGTCCTTCCAATGAAAACCCAGGACTGATCTCCTTTAGGATGGACTGGTTGGATCTTAATGGACATGGGTTTGGGTGGACTCCGGGAGTTGGTGACAGACAGGGAGGCCTGGCGTGCTGTGGTTCAGTTCAGTCGCTAAGTCATTTCCAACTCTTTGCTACCCCAGGAATCACAGCACACCAGGCCTCCCTGTCTGTCACCAACTCCCGGAGTCCACCCAAACCCATGTCCATCGAGTTGATGATGCCATCTGTCGTCCCCTTCTCCTCCTGCCCTCAATCTTTCCCAGCATCAGGGTTTTTGCCAGTGAGTCATATCTTTGCATTGGGTGGCCAAAGTATTGGAGTTTCAGCCTCAGCATCTGCGGTTCATGGGGTCGCAGAGTCAGACACGACTGAGTGACTGAACCAAACTGAACTGATGGATCAAGTAAGAAGCTTTTTAAAACACCCTAGATGATTCTGATTAGATGCAGCCAAGATTGTAAGCTGCCCAGCCTAGAATTTGAATGCATGTATGCATATAGTTTCTTAGAGGGGCCGAAAGTTAAGAAGAAGTAGGAAGGCCTAGAGCAGATGGGAGAAAGTCTAGAATAGAAGGCCTCAGTAAAATTATTGGACCAGAACAAAGATTTAAGAGATTATCTGTCAACATTTTCAGCTGACAGAGAAGAAAGTGTGTCAGTCAGAAGAAGTGATGGCACAGAGACATACAGGAGTAGATTTTGTTTAAAAAGTAATTAAATAAATAATCTTAAATGGTTAACTGGTTACATTTCTGAAATGTAGCCATTCTGATACTGAACACCAGTGTAAGAAACTGGAATAATTTATTTTTAATTTACAAATAAGTATAAAATAAAAGTCATCCATACCACACATAGAAATAATTTTTATTCATTAATATTTTCTACTTAATAGGATGAGAAGAAGAAACCGAAAGACTAGGAGATACGGGGTTTTGGACACTAACATAGAAACCATGGAATTGACACCTTTGGAGCAAGATGAGGAGGAGGATGACACATTGTTTGATGCCAATCATCCTCGAAGGCGAGTGTTGAGCAGTTTAAAGTTCTTTTAACAGTTTTTATCCTAAATGATGAGTTTTGGGTTCTCTTTAATGAAGTTTTTTGTGCTACCCAACCAATAGCTCACATCCGCTTTGCTTCGCTAAAATAGTTGTGTACAACAGAATACCATCCCCCCGAGAAGCCACTGCTGCAGCTCTCCTTGTGGAGCCTCCTTCCTTTTCGCTGCTGCATGAAGATAATCCTCTGTGTGTGTATGTGCATGTGGCGGGGGCGCGGAGGTTACGGAAGGTGTAGAGGGAGATTAGTAAACTTGATTTTCTTTTTGCATTCTGAAAATATTTTGGTTTTAGTCTTTGTTACTTTATTTGTAATTAGCGTTTTTGGCAAAATTGTGGGGCTCATGGTCAGCGGTCTGATACTGTGGCTATTATGTCTGTTCTTGTATCTGTTCTCGCTGAGTTAAGAGCGTTCCTAAAAGGTTTGGATAAACAGAATTACATGGATATAGACTAGTTTCAGTGCAGATGGCATGAGGAAGGGAAGCAATAAAGTTTCCACTCAGTAGGGAAGGCCATGTTGGAATAGACAAGGAATTATTTGGGTGAAGAAAAACCAGCATCCAGAGTGAGGTACATACATAGAAAGAGTAATAGAAATCTGGGGTTTAAAAAAAAGACTCAACAAAAATTGAATTATTAACTCAAGTATATATGAGCTTTTGGGTGCTGGTAATTAATTCACTTAATACAAATCTATTCATAAAATGCCATAGTAATAGTAGAGTCTAGATGTATAAGTGTGAGCCAAACAACTGTATGTGCTCATTAGCAATTCTTTATCTTAGTGAAAATAAACATGAATAAAATACATTAAAATGTATTTATTTAGAACATTCTAAGGTTTATTTAGAACATTCAGATATACCCCCTGAAAAGCCCTTAAATTGGCTCTAAAGTACTGTACGTTTCCCATTAAGTCTAATATTACCAGTTATTAACTGTTTGCTTAGGTCAGATGAAGTTGCTCACATGCATTTAGGAGCCATTGTGTGTAACAGATACTTATCTGTACATTCTAGCATGACAGTAAGAGTCATTTCGAAATACTGTTGGGAACTGAGAATGAGCAAACAGCTCATCTTTTCTCTCCTCTTGGGCTCACCCTACAGAAGGTGCTCACTGAGTAGGATTGGGGGGCAGAGTCTCACTTTTTGTATAATTATTTTCTTTTAATCTTCTGCAAAGTTTTTAATGTATTTTAAAAGTATAGTATTTGTCATGTTTTAAAAACTTCAGTGCATATGAGGTACCTCTTTCTGCACAAACACAGAAACGGAACACAGAAAAGGAAGTTGCTGACTTAGGAAGTCAGGGTTGTTTCCAAAGAGGAACTGAACTTGAAGCCTAGCTTATCTATTTCAAGTGTGCTTGACTCAAGACAAAGGTGGTTACAGTCAGCAACAACAACCCAAAGTTTGTAGTTGTGACAGATGATAGTTTATTCAGAAAGTGACCAGCAGAAAATGTCTAGAATGCAGACTGTTGTATGTGCGTGTGTATTTGTAGGTGCAACATGTTACATGTGGGGATCAGCTTGGAATGGTGCAAGTCTTGGGATGGTGCCAGTTTTTTTGGTTGTTTTTTTTTTTTTTTTTTTTTAAGGAGTTTGTTGTTATCCTGCTATTGTTACTGATACTATTTGGCTAGAGTGTGTATAATCAAATAATCAGATGTGTGTTGAAGAATGAGACCTCTTGTCGTCGTGGGAAAAGTGGCCTAGGAGAGATCAAGAGGGGCAGAAGCAGGGAAGGTGGGAGGGATATAAGAAGGCGAGAGTTTCCATGAGATGTCGTCACCCACAGCCATCTCTTACTCTGCGTCTCACCTCATCACAGGTCTCTCTCACCTATTCATCTTCCCTATACCCCTCTTTTCATGAAGCTTGCATTCCGTCAGGGAGCTAAACATGAGTCATAGTTACAGAAACAGAGAAAGGGGAAGAATAGGATGATGTGGGGATATATAGTAGGGTCGCAGAAACGAATGATCCAGAAAAACCTCTTGGAAGTGACAGGTAAATTGAGACTTGAAACATGAATAAAAATTAGCTAAGTGAAGGGTGGCTAGAGGGGCCAGAGTTGGAGAGAGAGCTGCAGTCACAGAGAATCAGAAGCAACAGAGTAAAGTATATTCAGGGAACTGAAAGAGGTGTATACTGTATTAGTATGTATGAAAGAAATGAATCGGTGAATGAATGATTTTTGAGCTTTGAATGCAAAAGGCAGAACAATAAATTAGAAGGCAGATTGTGATCCATGTTAAATCAGTTACAAATTATTCTACAGGTTGCAAAAAGCCACTTGGAAAATTTTAAGACAGGGAAAACATAATGAAAGCTATATTTTGAAGATAATCGTGCATAAATTGGAGGAAGATTATGATAAACAGGAAGGGGACCAGGAAAAAGATCAGTTAGATGGTACACGTACATTAGAGGAGTAGAGACTTCTTGGAGAAGTAAGGGAACCAGGAAAAAGATCAGTTAGATGGTATACATACATTGGAGAAGTAGGGACTTCTTGGAGAAGTAAGGGAACCAGGAAAAAGATCAGTTAGATGGTATACATACATTGGAGAAGTTGGGACTTCGCTGATGGTCCAGCAGTTAAGACCACCCTCCCAACACATGGGAGCCTATGTTCAATCCCTGGTCAGGGAACTAAACCCTACATGCCACAGTAAAGACCTGGAGTAGCCACAATATATATATATATACACACATATATATATACACATATATACACACATATATATACACTTCAGTTCAGTTGCTCAGTCGTGTCTGACTCTTTGCAGCCCCATGAATCACAGCACACCAGGCCTCCCTGTTTATCACCATCTCTCGGAGTTCACTCAGACTCATGTCCATCGAGTCCGTGATGCCATCCAGCCATCTCATCCTCAGTCATCCCCTTCTGCTCCTGCCCCCAATCCCTCCCAGTATCAGAGTCTTTTCCAGTGAGTCAACTCTTCTCATGAGGTGGCCGAAGTACTGGGGTTTCAGCTTTAGCATCAGTCCTTCCAAAGAAATCCCAGGGTTGATCTCCTTCAGAATGGACTGGTCGGATCTCCTTGCAGTCCAAGGGACTCTCAGTCTTCTCCAACACCACAGTTCAAAAGCATCAATTCTTCGGTGCTCAGCCTTCTTCACAGTCCCAACTCTCAACATCCGTACATGAACACAGGAAAAACCATAGCCTTGACTAGGGGCGGACCTTAGTCGGCAAAGTCATGTCTCTGCTTTTGAATATACTATCTAGGTTGGTCATAACTTTTCTTCCGAGGAGTAAGCGTCTTCAAATTTCATGGCTGCAGTCACCATCTGCAGTGATTTTGGAGCCCCAAAAAATAAAATCTGACACTGTTTCCACTGTTTCTCCATCTGTTTCCCATGAAGTGATGGGACCAGATGCCATGATCTTCGTTTTCTGAATGTTGAGCTTTAAGCCAACTTTTTCACTCTCCTCTTTCACTTTCATCAACACACACATATATATACACACATATATATACACACATACACATATACACACATATATATACACACACACATATACACATACATACACATATACACACATATATAAACACATGTATGCACACATATATACATACATATACACACATATATATATATTTGTTTTTTTTAGAAAAGAGAAATAGAGTGGAGTGAATTATTCAAGAGGCTTTGAAAGATATTATCAACAGGATTTAAGTATTCTGTTTAGAAAGTGAAGGATAGAGAAATGGAAATACTGGATTAGCCAAGATGTTCCTTCAGGCTGGACAAACAACCCAATAATAATGGAGATGCAAGTTTTGGGAATAATGATAATTATCACTGATGATTGATAATGGAAAAGCTTGAATTTCTTAATGTTGTGATACCATTTACTTAAAAGACTTGGGAGAACCTTATACATATGTCTGGATTAAATAAGAAGGACAGCACGTCATTAAGTGTGCTGGTGAGCTGTGCTTGGCCGCACAGTCGAGTCTGACTCTGCCACTCCGTGGACTGCAGCCCGCCAGGCTCCTCTCTCCATGGGATTCTCCAGGCAAGAACACAGCCCGCCATGCCCTCCTCCAGGGATCTCCCCAACCCAGGGATTGAACCCAGGCCTCCCACATTGCAGGCTGATTCTTTTAAGAAGGACAGCACGTCATTAAGTGTGCTGGTGAGCTGTGCTTGGCCGCACAGTCGAGTCTGACTCTGCCACTCCGTGGACTGCAGCCCGCCAGGCTCCTCTCTCCATGGGATTCTCCAGGCAAGAACACAGCCCGCCATGCCCTCCTCCAGGGATCTCCCCAACCCAGGGATTGAACCCAGGCCTCCCACATTGCAGGCTGATTCTTCATCTCTAAGCCTCATCCATCCAATAAATCAGTGATACAGCAACTAGTTCATCCAGCAATATTTTAATGCTTGGCACTAGTCTAGGGGCTTGGGTCACATTAAAGCAACAAAACAGGAAAGAAAAATTTTAAATATCCTGACTTTGTAAAGCTTACCTTCCAGTGGAAATTAGGTGGGATTTGGGGACTGACATTTCATTTTCATTTTTTACTTTTCATTTTATATATTTATATGTTGTTGGATTTTTTTTCTTCAAAGAGCCTGTGTACATGCATTACTTAATCCCCCCCCCACTTAGGAATAATTTCAATTCTATAGAAAAGTTAAAGAAATAATGATATTACAAAAAGTACCCTAAACTTTTAATCTGGAGTCACCTATCTTTAACACTTTACTTCATTTGTTCTCTTATGTTCTCTATTTCCCAGTCATCATGATACAGAAGAATGCGTCCCTCTCATTTTATACATAAGTGATTTTCTGATATTTCCTCATTATTAGATTCAGAGTTTGTATTCTTGGTGGAAATACTCCATAGATCTTTCTGCATCCTTTTCGGGACATCCTTATCTGCACACACACACAGTCCCCATATGTCCTTCAGTAGCAGTGGTAATTGTGATGTACCTCTTCAAAATTTTGTCTAATTTTCCAATATGTACTTTTCTTTCCCTTTGCAACTACTGCAAAGGCATTTTAAAATCATACAGTATTCTGCTTCTCATCAAAATTTCCCCCGAGATTTAGTCCCCATTTGTCACTACTCTTGCCTGATTTAATCTTCACCATGATAGTTGTAAAACCATGATCTTCCAACTTCAGCATTTCCTCCATGTTTACCACTTAGCACTGACATGTACTGTCAGCAAGAGCTTATCCTTGTTTCTTCTTTATCTATGTATCTGTCTGTCAGTGGCACCCCACTCCAGTACTCTTGCCTGGAAAATCCTGTGGACGGAGGAACCTGGTAGGCTACAATCCATGGGGTCACAGTCGGACACGACTGAGCAACTTCACACTATGCTACTCTACTACTGTCTGTCTTATTGACTGTAAGGGTTCATGGTTTTCTCTTTCTTCGAAGGTTTATAATTCATTGATGTAGTCACCGGTGGGGGCTTATTCAAGCTGACTTCTGTGCCCCTGTGTCTTGCTCCCATTTTTTTTTAAGAATTTCCTTACATTCTGGCCTAACAAGGCGTTCCAGGCTCATTGTGTATCTGGACCAGCCGTGGAATCAGCCATTTCTCAAAGGAGCCCTGGTTCCTTTGGGTACTAGCTGAGCTCTTTGCTACCAGACGTCCTTCAGCAGACAATTCTATGAATGTATACATAACACTTACACACACATATGTGCCCTTATACATGCATGAGTGTATGTGTGCACACACTTAGTCGTGTCCGACTTTTTGTGACCCCATGGACTGTAACCCACCATGCTCTTCTATCCATGAAAATTTCCAGGCAAGAACACTAGAGTGGGTTGCATTTCTTGCTCCAGTATACATGCATATTTGTATATATGTGCATACTTATATACTATTACTTCACGCCTCCCATTCTGCCATTCAGGTCTATCCCCACTGGGTTCTTTCTTGCTTTCTTCCTTTTCCATAGTGACATTTTTCTTGTTCATTGTGTTAAGAATGACTTTTAGCAACATCCTGGCTCCCAATATCAACACATTTACTTACTGCTCAATCTTATAATAAAACTAATACCATGTCAGAATCACTTTGCATATACAGTAGACAAACGTACTACTAAGAGTTTAGGATTTGTTTGCAGTTTTTTTCCTCAAAACCTCATCCTGCCCAGAACTGAGAGTAGTCAGGTATTATAAGTGATTTGGCTTAGTTCTTTTTTTTTCTCCCTTTTCAGTGTTTTCTCCCTTTAAGTCATTAGTTTGCTTCTGTTTTAGATTTTTTTTCTGCCTTTCCCATCTTTATTGTTTTGTTTTGTTTTGAAAACAACTAGCATGCCTCCAGGAGAAGGCAATGGCAACCCACTCCAGTACTCTTGCCTGGAAAATCACATGGACGCAGGAGCCTGGTAGGCTGCAGTCCATCGGGTCGCAAAGAGTCGGACACAACTGAGCAACTTCTCTTTCACTTTTCACTTTGATGCATTGGAGAAGGAAATGGCAACCCACTCTAGTGTTCTTGCCTGGAGAATCCCAGGGATGGCGGAGCCTGGTGGGCTGCTGTCTATAGAGTTGCACAGAGTTGGACACAACTGGAGTGACTTAGCAGTAGCAGCAGCATACCTCCAAAAGTAAAAACTATACCAGAAAATTTTAAGAATCCATACCCACTCACTCTAGGATACACTCCTAGAAGTACTGCTCTCTTGATCCCTTCCAGAGTTCTTCCCACCTCACCCATTGTAGATGGTCGTTTCATTATTTTCTTGTTGGTCCTCTGTGATTCTTTTGATGAAAGTTGGTTGGAATATATATTTCTTACCTTTCTCTCTCTTACACAAGATGTAGCCTATAGTTTATGTACTTTTACGTTTTTTGGTTGCACTTAATACTGAGTCATGCTCTGTAAGTTCATAGAGATTTTCTTTTTCACAGCTGTGTAGTGCTCCACAAGGTGTGTGTATCATGGTTTATTGAATCAGTTGCCCATACTTCCATGTTTGGGTAGTTTCCATTCAATTACTTTACAGTTACAAATTATCCAGAAGTGAGTGACCCTGCACATACATGTTTTTGTATTGTTGGAGGTGTATGTTCAGGGTAAATTTATAGGAGTGGGATTTTTGTCAAAGGGTGTGGAGTCAGTTTTAATCATGAATATTGGAGGTGCCTGTGATATCCTAGAGGATGTAATAAATTGGATGGATTCATCTCTTCATTAAAAGCAATGATAAACTGTCTGCCATGTATCCTGAAGCACTCCACTAAGCTCCAGGGATAGTGGTGAACAGAAATGGATAAAACACCCAGCCTCATGCAGTTAACAACAGATATACATCCATAGGCCGGGAATAAAGAACAAAGAAGTCTGAGCTAGAGTTGGGATTCCTGATTATCATTTTTCAGCCTTGCTAAAACCAGAGGAAAGGCTCTTCTCTAGGCCTAACCTGGTTTGGTACCTTTTGAAGTGAGCAATGAGATGGATGCATACTTTAGGGTGCCAAGAAGCAAAGGCTATTTTTTTTTCTCCTTTTATTTTCTTCTTCAAACAATGTTAAATAATACCTACACTGATTTTAGATATCTGCTGTGATTTTTTTTTTTTTCCAAAGTCTATGCACACATGGATCTCTTTCTGTCTCATTTTGAGGAAGGTAGACTCATTTCTTTTCTCCTACTGGACAGAAGTTTCAAACACGTAGGTAGAGGTGTGTTTGTGTTTCTATTACCTTCTGTAACATAGAGATTATTTTCTGATGAGATAGAGAGTAAAAACTCTGTTTCTTCATTTGAGGTAGATTCAATAGGTAGGACTTTCTCTGGGTTTCAAATGTTGGTGCATGCATCCATGCTCAGTTGCTTCAGTTGTATCCAACTCTTTTTGATACTATGGGACTGTAGGCTGCCAGGCTTCTCTATAGTCAGCCAGAATCCATGAGATTCTCCAGGCAGGAATACCTGAAGTAGGGTGGTATGCCCTCCTCCAGGGGATCTTCCCGACCCAGGAGTCAAACCCACATCCCCTGTGTCTCCTGCATTGCAGGCAGATTCCTTACCCACTGAGTCACCTGGGAAGCCCTCCAGTGTTGGTGTCAGATATTAAACATGCATTATGCCATCAGTTTATTCAGCATTTCCAATTTATCTCATGGAAAAAATGAACAAATCTTCTTCAACTTACTATGGAGTTATGTCTGGACAAAGCCATCATAAGTTGACAATATCATGAATTGAAGATGCATTTAATACATCTAACCTGAACGTCAGCATTTAGCATAGCCTACCTTAAACATGCTTAGAGCACTTACATTAGCCAGAGCACTGATATTAGCCCATAGTTAGGCAAAATCATCTAACACAAATCCATTTTATAGTGAAGTGTTGAATGTCACATGTAATTTGTTGAATACTACAGTTAAAGTTTGGTTGTATGAGTACAGAATGGTTTTAAGTGTATCATTTGTTTACCCTCATGATCCCATGGCTGACTGGGAACCTGGGAACCGTGGTTCCCTGCCCAGCATCACAAAGGAGATCGTGCTAGCCTGAGAAAAGATCTTGTTGGATCATCTTCAATTCAAAATTGGGAGTATGGTTTCAACTGAATCCATATTGTTTTCACATCATCATAAAATCAAAGACTTGTTAAGTCAAACTGTCCTAAGTGGGGGCTCTTCTGTATAGATCCCATTGTGACTCACTTTAGTAACAGCTGATAATCATGGTTAATGCCATGATTAATGCATTATTTTTAAAGGGAAAAATCAACACTTATATGGAGTTATCACAAGGTCTTTGCAGACCCTCAAAGAGGATTTTTACCAAGGGCTTCCCAGAGCAGTCATATAAATGGTGGAATATCCAAGGGAATGAATGGTAGTGGTAGAGAGAATGTCTTCAGAGGGATAAGATCAGGCACGGATCCTGTCACTGAGCCAGGAGAAAAACTGGAGGGAGTAGAGTAGCAGAACTATAATAGGTATAATTATAATAATCACTTAATAGTAAACGCCTACCTTAGCACAGGATGTACCAGACGCTGTACTAAGCTCCTTACATACACGATGAATTGATCGAGACTGTCTTGGAAAGTAGTTTGTATTGCTTTCACTTTAAAGATAGGAAAACTGAGGCCCGGAGAGTTTAAATAATCTAGGCTTCTCTTCCTACAGCAATCCTCATTGCATTTTTAAATATTTATATGATTTATACCCATAAAGAAAATAGTTCTCAAGTCTGCTCATTCTGTCCTCTACACTAGCACCCAGTATTATTGTTTGTTTTTCACATGGGGACCCTTATACTTGATCTTAATGAAAAGGCTGAGAAGCGATCAAATGGGACCCCTAAAATGAGGAATATAAATATTATGTGCCTGCTTTGTTAGTTGCGAAACAGAATCACATTAGTCTGCAGTAAAACTGCTGGTGATTCTCGTTGGAGCGTCTCTTCCTGACGCTTCCTTCATTGTCTAAGTTGTTGGAGCGTCTCTTCCTGACGCCTCCTTCATTGTCTGAGTGCTTTCTAAAATTGCTTCATCTTTATTTTCCAAACTCTGTCTACAAAATAACAAGAAACAAGTCATTTTCAGAAAGGCAGGTTAATTTCTTTACTTATGATTTAATCACAGTATGAAACTAGCCTTTTGTAGTCCATTCTTCCTGAGTGACTACAAAAGGATGTGGCTTTTAATATATCAAGATTTTAATAATGACTGTTGGTGGTGGTTAAATTTTGGAGTAATAATTTTTACCGTTTCTTTGCATTAGATTGAACTATATGGAGCTGCCACTATATGGTTTAATCTAGATCTCCTGAGAGAATTTTATTTTTTCCTGTAATGAGATAGATCAGGCAGGGCCAAGTCCAAGAAGAGTCCATCAGGGCTCTGGCTTCTGTTCCCCCTGATCCTCCTAATTCTGACTGTCTTCATGTGTGAGCTTCATTTTTAGACCAATAATAGAATGGTGCCAGCAGTTCCTATTATCATGCCCGGAACAGTAGTTTTCAGTGAAAGTCAGGGACCAATTATCTTGTGTCTCTTTCCTTAGGAATGAGAGAAGTTTCCCCAGAAACTCTGACAAACAGAATTTTATTTTTGTTTTTCATATCATTGGTTATGTGATCATTGCTAAATTGAACCCTGGCAAGAAAAATGAAAATACCATAATTAGTTCAGATTTATCATCTGGGGTTGAATGGATATGAGGGAGTTAACCATCATTACCACTAGGTCTGGTAATTTAAGCTTTGAGGTTAATACAATCAAATTAGGAAAACTGAAGGCAATGGCACCCCACCCCAGTACTCTTGCCTGGAAAATCCAATGGACAGAGTGGCCTGGTGGGCTGCAGTCCATGGGGTCGCTAACAGTCGGACAGACTGAGCGACTTCACTTTCACTTTTCTCTTTCATGCATTGGAGAAGGAAATGGCAACCCACTCCAGTATTCTTGCCTGGAGAATCCCAGGGACGGGGGAGCCTGGTGGGCTGCCGTCTATGGGGTCACACAGAGTCGGACACGACTGAAGTGACTTAGCAGCAGCAGCAGTACATATGTGGGAAAAAATAGCTCAAGCTGTTTAATTAATATAATTTATCTTGAATTTGCTATTGTTTTCCTATTACGTCTATTTGTATATTAGACATACTTTCTTTTGGTTTGTGAAACATTTTACACAAAGGAATTATAAAACTAAACCATATACCAATGTTTTAACAATTGTGTAGGACATTTTAGCTCTCTGTGATAGAAATGTGATGAGAAATCAGAGACAACTATGTATTAACCAAAACTTACCTTTCATTTTCTTACAAGCATGTTGGAAATAAATACTCATAACCAGTCTCAAAAATATAGTTTTAAATATTACTTCATAACACAAAACAAGTGGAAATAATACCTTGTTATTCTGTTTGATTTCTGCTGAAGAGTAAAGTTATTATTATTTTATAATGGCGTACACTAAAGGACATTTTTGACAATCTTGGTTGGCAGCTTTTAAAAGCTAGTACTTCTGTCACTTCAAGGCTATTCTATTAATTTCTGCCATGTATGTAATTTAAAAAAAAACTCTAAATTTGCTTCTTAGCTCCTCTCTTCTGTGTCATTAAATTTAATACTGTATTATATGTGTTGGTTACATTTGTGCTCAGTGTTACTTGGCCACAGAATATTTTCTGGTTATTAACATAAGCATATCAGAATCAGGATGTGTGTTGACCAGAAACTCTCATTTAAGAATATCTTATTCAGTTATCAATTTGAAAATAATCCTAATTTCTAAATCACTACTTTCAATGTGGAGCATAACATTTTATCAGAATAAACACTTAAGGTTATTCAAAGTAAATAGAGTATGTATAGGAATCCGTCAAAGTACTAAATTTTATTTTAGATAGAAGTTGGTATTTGAGGATGTCCAGTATGTGTTACTAGTGAGATAGTCTGTACCTTCTCCACTTTTTGGGAACTATGCTGTCTTTGTTATTATTTAAACAGGTAGTTAAAGAGAATGTTTGTGTAGGGTTTAGAGGGTTTTTCTGAATGTTTTACGTTTCTGTGGACATTGAGCCTTGGAAGGAAATTTTGCCTTGCTCCAGTTATCATTGCAATGTCTTTATTGGTAAAGAACTTGAAAATTTTGTATATTATTAAATGATTATATAACATTAAACACTGTTGGGTAATGCTGTTTTCTCATCGCTTGACATGGTCTAGAGGTGCCCTGTCTAATTTGGTAGCCACACAAGCCTTATGTGGCTTTTCAGAAATTTGAAATTTGACTAATGTGACCCAGGAACTGAATTTTTAATTTTCAGTTCAGTTCAGTCTCTCAGTCATCTCCGACTGTTTGTGACCCCATGAGCCGCAGCACGCCAGGCCTCCCTGTCCATCGCCAGCTCCTGGAGTTTACCAAACTCATGTCCATTTTTAATTTTATTGGGTTTTAACTGATTGGAGTTTTAACTTTAATTGCCAGATTGCTATTGTTTTAGACAGTACAGAGCTAGAACAGTGATAGACTGATCTAAAGTAATTCTGTCAAATGGAAACTCTTATAGAATAGCTGAATCACAAGTTTCTGTTCATACAGCAGTTGATCTGTTTAATAAAATGCTTACTTACTGCTTTGGTTCAGGATTGTGTTCTGCTATAATAGTCTGGGTCACAGACTCTCTAAGGTATATGCTGGGCTGGATGGGCAATGCAGGCAGAGCTTGCCACCCATAAGGCTGACTTATAGGGTTGGGTTCGCAGGACAGTAAAGGGACAAGGATCTCAAGTTTATGAACAAAAAGTCTTAAATGCAGTTATTAAGGCATTAACCTTCCCGAGCATTCTCAGATAGTGTTCATTCTTTAAAATCCAAAGACATTTTATCTTCTTTAAATAGGACCAGGGAGAAAAAAAAAAAAAAAAAACCTCCAGGGATCTAATATTTGCAAGTGTATTTAAATGAAGAAGGAATAACAATATTCTTGACTACACTAGGACAGTTTTTCCTTTCCAGCTTGATTTGGTTTAATAGCTGCTTTGATAGTTTAGGATTTTCTGAGTTAGCTCTTAGGTTGTCCTTGAAAATGTCTTTTTTTATATTGTATCATTGCATACTGTTTAGAAACAGAACATTCTTGAAGCTTGAAAAATATCTAACTGAGATTTCCATAAAGTGTATTATTACTACACATTTGCTTTAGTTCATAGAAAAGCGTGTGTAAGAATGCTTAAAATGCTTAAAATGAGATCTGCTCTCTCAAATGTTTAGGCACAGAATACAGTATTGTTAACCTTAGGTTCAGTGTTACATAGCAAGAACATCTCTGGAACATATTCATCTTGCATAACTGAAACTCCATACCCTTTGAGTAGCAATTCCTCATTTCCCTCTTCCTTCAGTCCCTGGTAACCACCATTCTATTCTCTACTTCTGTTAGTTTGACTGTTTTTTAATACAAGTAGTGGAGAATGTAGACTCACAGAGACTCACAAGTTTTTCTCATATCATGAGAAGCCTGCAGAAGTTGGCTGCTGGCATCTGTTCAATGGCAGTTTGATGAGAGGGTCTACATCTGCGTGGTTTTCCTAAAGCTTTATCCTAGTTACATGGCTGCTGCAGTTTCAGCCATCTCGTTTGTATACCAGAAAAGAGGACAGTGAGACGCAAGAACCCAAGTCACATCTGTCCTTTTATCAGGAAATCAGAATTTCTCAGAATCTTCCCTCCTTCCAGCATAGTCACCCTACTTTGCTCACAAAAATAAATCAGTATTTTTATTAGCAAAGAGGAGATAATAGTTGTTCAGCAGACAATTAAAATATGTCACTCTGACTCTTCAAAGTATTTTCTGAAGGTTAAACTTGGCAGCTGGCCAGAGAGAATTGGCTTTGCAGGGGACCCTGAATGAATGCATGAATTCTGGGCAATTATTGTTCATGAGTGCCAGGTTTTTTATTAACCTTCAATATGTATTTTTTTTTAAAGCTTAAATTTACCCTCAAAATATATTGGAATTTCCTTAGCTTATAATAACATAATCATTTAGAGATCTATTGTAGATTGCTTATTATGATTTAGATAAAACAGTAAGTTGGAAAAGAGTATTACTCATTCTCATAGGTATCTCCAATGAAGTTCTGTATGTTAATGATGATTATAAAGGACAACTTATTAAGCTAGTAAAATCTGCATACCTTTGCTTTTGGTTGAATTAAATGCTTTTGGTTGTAATGGCTCTTATTAGCAAAAGTTCCTTAGCATCTGTGTTTTAGATTAAGTAGCAGTAAAGCCTGTTGTAAGGTGTATAAAAATATTTGTGATGAAAATATAGCCTCATATTACCATAAACTAATCAATAAAGTAAGAAAATAGGCACATTTACCACATCATATAATTTATAGAAAACCTTATCTTCTGTATGGAAAATTTTTATAACTGTATTATAAATATTAAAAGCATTTTTTGATTGTTTCATTGAATATACTTCCAGGCCTGCAGCTTCAATTAATGCTATTTTTGAAGGTTTAGAAATAGGATCTGTTAAGAATTGTGTTTATAGAAACTATAAATAAATAATTACATTGTATACTTGTCAAAGTTGTTCATGGTACCCACACTAGTTATGTATAAAATTCCTTTGAAAAAGTTAGAAGTATAATTTAAACAATAGTGTCTGATATAATTAGTATAGACAAAGTAACTGTGTTTTATTAGTGCCCTTCATTATAATTTCCTTAGATTAAATACTTTCATTATCTTCTAGCACTCTTAAGTCTTTGGGGATATTTTAAAATGTGTTTAAATTTGTTCCAGGATAAGCATTTATAGTATTTTTTTTCTTGCAGATAAGAATGTGCCTTTTGATGAGAAAACTTCATCTTCTACAATGAAGAGCAGACTGTCTATGTTTAAGGAATAAAAAGCCACTTTTTCAATGGGGGGTATTTAAGTTACATATATTATGATAACCTTCAATTTGTTGTTGCAGTAAGTGTGTATCATTTGTTAGTTTTTCTCTGTATAGAAGTGCTCTTAATGGGCTCAGAGTTGTTGGGAATAATTGTACTATAATAGAGATCTGAAAATCACTTTAAAGCAGTGTGTTTTCTGATCAGTTTCTTTTTCTTGTTTACCTTATTATTGTAAACTGTTTATGTACTTATCAGTTAATTTTATTTATATATGTGTGTGTATATATATATATATATATATATAATTTATTTTTTGGCTGGTTAAGGGTTTTGTTTTTTTTTTTTTCCTGGAACTATAAATCCCAGCAACCAACTGGTGTGTAACTTTACCAAGATGTGTTTCCCATTTTTGTGGGGAAAAGAAGCCAAATTTATTATCTTGAGTTTGGGGTTTTTAAATAATAAAAATGTCTGTGTTGTGTGTAAAACAATAAATACTATTTAAAATTCTTTGAATGTGGTATAAACAAGATATGTTTATACAGTAAACCCAAAGCTATAGATTTATATATTAGCATATGTATTTTATATGATTTCTTTAAAAATCTGTCAAAAAGTTATTATACTTTAACAACTTCCTTGTTTAATTATGATATCACATTGATTAGATATTTCAGAAACCAGTAAATTTCAAAACCATTTAATTTGTTTACAGTATTGTGAGAGAAGTACCAGTGAAAACGTTCCTATTACGTTATGACGTAGAAGAGAAAGGAAATAAAGTATGTGCATAGACTTGGGAGTCAGACCTAGATAGGGAGACTGACCTCGTTATCTCCTGAACATGTACTTAACCCTACTGAGCTTCAGTTTTTCACATTCTAAAAACTAGAGGAGAACTGACAGGAAAAGTATGTGTCACGGAATCCTTTGCCTCGAGGGGCCGTGAAGGTATTTTAAATGCGTATGTCAGGACAGGCTAGTTGATACAGTAGTAACAGATGGTCCCCAGATCACAGTGGGTTACAGCAGAGATTTATCTCTCACTCACACTGCCCATTTGTTATGGACGGTGATTCTGCTCTTCATAGTGTTTTCTCCAGGGCCGAGCTGATGAAGAAACCTCAGCTTGGAATATTGCCTCATAGCTAAATGTCCAGATGTGGTGAACTGCATGCTAGTTCATAAGCGTCTGCCCTGAAGTCGTATATTTCATTTCCATCTACATTTATTCCAAAACAAACCCTGAAGCCTTTGTAGAGTTCAGCAAGGCAAGGACAGGTAATCCACTAGCAATGAGGTAACTTGGAGTATTTGACACTTAAAATGCCACGTTAGTTTCTCCTATATGTTAACTGGCTTACCACAGCGAGCCAAGTCCCCCTGATGTCAGTATATTTCTGTATATTATGTAAACAGAGACTAAAGAGAAAATATATTTCCTCTTCTAAAGGAATCAACCTTTGTTCAGCTCCCACTAGTAGTTATTATGAGGAACTATTTACACAGCATTGATGAATACTTTAATTTCTGAAAGAAACCAAGCCTCCAGATTTCTTATATGAAGCTTCATCATTTAAAAATTTTATTAAAACCAGATCATACCTAACGTTTTGTGATATTTGAAAATCATTTACTGTAGTGTCTTAGAAATAGTGTTAATTCATTTAATAATTGTCATTTATAAACTTATTTTTGCATTAAAACTAAATGGAAGTAAGAAATCTGTCAGAAAATAAGAAAATTAGCTATTAAGATAAAGCAATGATAATCTTCATAGATGATCTCTAAGTTGGCGTTAAAGGGGATGTTACCAAATGTTTTAATATGTGACAGCAACTTTATTAGAAATACACAGTTTCTCTAGGTTACTACTTTAAAAAGGATATCTTTTATCTGAATATGAAATTCTGACATGTTTGTTAAAAATGCTCACATTTCATTACTTTCATATAGTCATTCTTGTATTGCAAATCTGCTATTTTAATCATCATAATAAGTTACTTTGATTAAAGTGCCAGATAGTATACCAAATTTTATTTAGTACACAACGTACATAAATTTTCGTTAGATGTGTAGCAGTCATGGTGATAGTATGGTTAGGATTTTCACCTACAGAACTAAATGCACATTGTAAAGTAGCTGGTGTTTGAAAACATGTTAGCTATTCTTTCCCTTTTGTACTTCCTTTGGCTGTTTTATTAGGAAGAGCCTGACCTAAGAATTAGAGATGAGTGGAAACTGATGTAATTGCATTCATAGCTCAGGAGGGAAGTAAGTAGAAAAAAAGAACAGGTTTGGAGTAACTTACAGATGTTTCACCCTTGATCTGGAAGCCTGAGCAGCCACTGCATGTGGCTGGAAAATTGCATCACTTTTTGCCTGATTTCCCATAATTATTAGATAAGTAAACACTGCTATGGAATCAAATCCTTGGCTTGAATACTCAACCTACACCTTGTCAGCTTCTCTCTAGTTCTGGAGTTTAGTTGTTTACCAAGGATATAATCTACTACCTTTTATTATCTATTCTTTTTCCTTCTTTTTTGCTATTTTCATTGTAGTTTTGTTCATTTTTGCTTATTCAACATAGGTTTACCTAATGTACTTTTTAAAGTAAAACAATAAAGGAAAAATAGTTTGTTTCTCTCATGTTGGAGGGTAAAAGAACCTGTAAGGAAAACTACTGAAGGGATGAATACAGTGAAACAATCCATTTCATAAACGTGTGATAGGAATGTTTTTTTCCGATACTCCTTAAGCCTTCCCAGCATTTTCTAGGATGGCATTCATGAACAGCTTTATCTTCAGTGACTTATAAGAATCCAGCAAAAATGATTCTCAGTGCAGATGCTATGCTTGATAGATGCTTACTAAGATAGGTGTTTGATAATTCCTTTAATTCCGCACCAGTCCCTACATCAGAAGTTGAATGTTTTATAAATGCACAGTTTCCAACATATTTTGCCTGCCCATATTAACAGCGTACAAGGCAAAAGGTAAAGGTAGAGGGAAGAAGATGGAAGAGGGATCTTTCCCCAAACCTTTATGTCTGGCTGTTTGAAAAACCACGGGCGCTGTGTATTTCATTGCAGGATCCTGTTATACAGACACAGTAGAGGGTCTCTAGCCAGGTTTCCGGCTCTCTTTTTCATCTAACTCTTAAATGTATGTTTTTTTACTTGGATTTTTCTCCATTCTGATTATACAGGTTCCTTCAGTACTCATGACATGTCATTGGGGATAAGTCAAAATTTCTCAGTTTTTCTCAAATAGGCATTTGAAGCAAAGTAAGCAAACATGCTGATAGTTATCCTCTTAATCTGCCAGGGTCCTTTTAGGGCAACCTGGCCCCACACCTATTTTAATTACTCTAAAAGGATTAGGAACTTATTTTATCCTTTAACTCTGCTCACCCCCTGGCCTAAGATTCTTTAGAGTGATTAGGCTGTTGTGGTGGTGGTGGTGGTGGTTTCATTTTGTTTTTAATCCTTTAAATCCAAATAGGAAGGATGGCAATCTTTCAGCTTCAGACTTTAGCTCTTATCTGCTTGTCTTGTGTTTATTTCCCACTGATTCTATTGTTACTGTTCATCTATGCACGGTCTGATCTCCCACCCTAAAATTCTACTTCTATTTTACCCAGTAGGCTTTTCATGGGCTAATAGCTTCTTATGGATAATTGAGCTAAATTTTAGGTGGACAAGCACCCATGTAGTCAGGGAGGTTCAAGAAGCCTGCAGATTTACTTACTTCTAAGCAAGGCACATGAGACCTTTAATTATTTGCCCTTGGTTTGTCAGATTTGCATTACACCATGCCTGGATTGAACAAATCCTAAAGTCTAAAGTAAAATCAATAGGTGTAGTCTTTCAGAGAAGACAAACTGTGTCATTTCTGCTGATAGTTCTTTCTTTGTTGGAATATAGCAAGCTGGTCTCCAAAAAAGTAACCATCCCAATTCTCCGGCTCATCTTTTGTAATGGATTTCAATGTTCTGTTTTCAAGATACAGATAAGTGAATTTAGTTTCACAAATTTCCATAGTTTTGAGGTGTTTTCTTTTGCTTTCTCAACTCTATGGTAAAATAGACTTTGACAAATAAAGATAGATTTATAAACTTATTTCCAGCATCCACAAGGGTCCATTGTTTATTGCTCCTGAACTAGTTGCCTATCAAGGTACTTAAAATTATTCCCAAGAAAAAAACCCCATACTGGATATCTGCTCACAGTTTTATTTTAACTTGTTTATGATATGCATGATATAAAAATCAAATATACATGAGTACCTGGAAGTCAAAATTAGTAGCAGGAACTAGGAACTCTTCATAGAAGTGTTCAAAAGCAAGATTTCTTTTCTGCAGAAAGTGTGACAGTTCCTAGGCTATGGAAATTTTTAATAAATATATGTGACGTGTCTATCCGACCCTCAAGAATTTGTGTTATATAGATATACAGAGTGACCTAAATGTCTGTACAGTGAGAAGCTCCACAAATGAGTCTGTTGTAACCTCAGATTGAGATCCTCTGAACCACATCATGATTAGCTTCAGAGACAAACAGATTTGTACTGGATTTTGGCTCCATCGTTTTTCTCAGCTTAGTAATCTTCCATATTTCTTTTTCCAGTTTCTTATTCTCCACATATAACTAATAGTTCAGCTAATGTGCTAAATGCTTTAGATTTGTTAATTCATTCAGTCTTCATAATAACTTTCAGATTATTGTCTTCATTTTGCAGAGGGGTATACTGAGACTTAGAAAAATTGAAGAATTTGCTCCAAGTCAGACAGCTGTGAAGTAGCAGAATGGCCTACTCAGTAGGAGTTTAGGAAATTTATTTTTATTAATGTAAATCTCAGTTTGTTTCCAAAGGTAGTTTATGAATGTATATACAATAAAAAGATAAATTTGGAGAGGTGAGGAAACAGGCACAGGTAAAGAAAAGGTAGGAAAATAAGGTCACACTATGATTTAATTGCTTCACATCTATGCTCTGAAATTCCGTACTTTTGCTATAAGGGTGCCATAAATGTCACTCAGTATCTCTCTGTTGCTAGTACAGAGAACAAAGGGAAAATCAACCTTAGCATTTCCTTCTATATCCAAATCAACATTGAGCGACCGAACAATAATATTCTATGGGCCTGATCATTAATATATCAGTTTGCCATCTTTATTGTGAAATGAACAGAAATGTTCTAAGAGAAAACTCTTATTTCATTACTGCATTACTACCTCAGCCAATCTCCAGATTTAATCAGCCTTCCAACAGGTAAATATCCTAATTAGTCTCTTCAGTTTCCATAAGAAAATGTTCATTCTATCTCCATATCAGCATTTGTGTCTATCTTTAATTATATTCAGTACTTACACTGCTGAATTTTATCAGATTGGTTTATCAACAGCTTAGTATCAAAGTTTTTATAAAGATTGTTAGTAGAAATCCCTAACAACCTCTTTAAATTCTGAATTTTGGATTAATTCAGACTGCCAACAACTGTAAAACTGGATTTAATTGTTCTTCATTTTGTAGAACTGCTTTGGACTGTCTTGCATTATGAGAGAGATGTTATAAAAATATATAGCTGTAAAAGATAAGATCATATTTAACTTGTTAACAATGAGTAAGTTATATACTGCCTAACACCATATCTTTTTTTTTAACAAGGATCTATGAGAGATATTTACTTGAACTCTGTATCAGAAATTTTTGGGCTTCCATTGAATGGCTAGTTTGATTTTTTGTTTTATATACTGTGGCAATTTTCTAACTATATGACTGATCCTTTTTGTTAGCCCACAACACTCAAAGCTGAGCTAGTAGCCCCAGTTTAGTGAAGGACAACACTTTGTGGTATCATTCTGCATATTTATCTCATCCCTGGAGTGTCACTTTGTTTATATGACTGTGTGTGGCTAAACACCGAGATGGGAGATTCTTTTTCCTAACATCTTGAAGTCAGGAAGTTCATGGTTGCCAGTGCTTCATTTATAGATCAAGGAATTCAGGGACAAGGTCTCTAAAATGTTTCGGTATTTCCTTCGTGGGATTAAGATGATTGTTCCAGCTGCAGGCGTCATGCCTTTGTTTGCAAAAGGAAGGAGGAAAAGACGAGAAGAAATATGGCTGGTCCTGATAACAGATGTTCCTGCCATCTATCATTTCACATCAAGCCTCCTCCAAACTGAGCAGCTTGAAACAATCTATTGTCATCACATATGCCTCTGTATCGGGGAAGGCAATGGCACCCCACCCCAGTACTGTTGCCTGGAAAATCCAATGGACCAAGTAGCCTGGTGGGCTGCAGTCCATGGGGTTGCTAACAGTCGGACAGACTGAGCGCCTTCACTTTCACTTTTCTCTTTCATGCATTGGAGAAGGAAATGGCAACCCACTCCAGTATTCTTGCCTGGAGAATCCCAGGGATCGGGGAGCCTGGTGGGCTGCCGTCTATGGGGTCACACAGAGTCGGACACGACTGAAGTGACTTAGCAGCAGCAGCATGCCTCTGTATATTGCCTAGGCTCAATCCTCATTCGGGATCTCCCGAGTGATTGCAGTCAGGCGGGCTGGTGCTGGGGACAACCGAAGGCTTCCCTGGGCTCAGAGTCCAAGGTGACTCACTCACGTGGCTGAGTTGATGCTGCCCGTTGGCTGGGAACTCGGCTGAAATGCCTACACTTTCTCATAGCCTGGCAGCTGGGTTCTGAGACGGAATGTCCCAAGAGTAATTGATGAAAATGACTGAAGCAAAGACTTTTAATAACCTGGTCTCAGATGTTTTTGAATATTGCTTCTGACACATATTCTTAGTGGTCAAGAAAAGAACTAAGGTGTACTCAGATTCAAGGGAAGGAAATTACAACATGTGCGGGCACGGAGACAAGGGATCCGTGGTGAACATTTCTGAAGACTGCCCACCACATTTCCGGCTATCAATATGCGTGTTTGTCCTGCATGCAGAATAGACTGATTCCTCTTCAATATGTCCCAAATTGTATTCCATTATGATACCGGTTTACAGCGTAGGAGTCATCCTTTAAAGGATGAGCATGGGACGATGAGGGTCCAGTTTCTCAAATGCAGTTTCTTGAGCATGATTTCTCTCTAAAGGAAGATCTTTGAACTAAAGAGATAACGTTATCTGCTCAGTAAACTCAGTAGGTTATCTGTTCAACACGCTCATATAACAGTGTTGTTACAAAGGTAGGAAATTGGCAAAGCAAACAGCAACTCCAGTTTTAAGAGGGTGGAGTCTCGCAGGAGGCACACTGCAGTCGCTCATCCACAAGAAGTCTGAAATCTACCTGTTCCTCGATTGGGCTGAGTCCTGCTTCCCGAGGAAGAGTCTCTGTGTCGCTTGGGACTGCCTTCCGGGTTTTGACTCTGCTCTCTAACGCTTCCCTTTTCATTTAGAACTGGCCTGTATTTGCTGCTGAGCAGCTTTCTCAACCTATTTTCTGCCTTTAGAAGGTTGGAGACCCCAAGAGCTCTCTTTTAGTTTGAGTCGCTTCTATCCCTTTTAGCCCAATTTTATTGGGGGTTCACTCCATTAAACAAAAGCCATCCCCACAATGTTTTTCTTTTATTCTAGGCTATGGAATTATATCCTTAATATTATTAGGAATCCTATTTTATAGTTAGCAAAGTCTACAAGACACTTTGATATTTGGTATCATAGGAGTCTTTCTGTCTTGGTTGAGGCCTTACCAGAAATGTTTCCAAAGTATCAGTAAAGGGAGCTCTAAAGGCACCATTGAACCTAACTTTATCCTCCTGCTATGTGTTATTGGAAATATTCTGGATTTGAGTTTTACCCTGAGGACATGTCTTATTTTGAGAAGCCTCTTGCTGCTTGCAAAGACTGGAGATGATAAACAGTTCTATTTTTGAGCCCAGTAAATCCTACCTCTCTTCCCTCTAAATTCATTTATAAAACACTGAATATTTTCTTTTTTAGCTCATTCTTTCTCTATATCTTATGCATCTAACAGAAACCAATCGGCACGTTCAACATTCTGCCTGGAAATCTCATTTGCCCAATTTATCAATTCATTAGGACCATTTTCTATTTTCTACATTACTGTAGCATGTTGTCACTAAACTGTTGAACTAAAAGG
Organism: Oreotragus oreotragus; assembly: GCA_006410675.1. Taxonomy (NCBI): domain Eukaryota; kingdom Metazoa; phylum Chordata; class Mammalia; order Artiodactyla; family Bovidae; genus Oreotragus; species Oreotragus oreotragus. The sequence continues at coordinate 140,365 of SJYX01008453.1, read as the reverse complement.
TTTCATATGACCTAGTTTCAAAAATTCCTGACCACCACTCCTGCTATATCCCATCAGTCAAATCAGTCACTAAGTCAACCCCAGATTCATGAAAAAAAGAATTAGACTTCACCCCTTGATATATGAAGGAACATGCATGTAAAGAAAAAGAAGGAATTTATGATGGCCATCTTTAGAGATTATCTATGTCATCGGAAAAATTAAAATTCCCAGAAGTCCTTAACACTTTAATTTTACTCATTGGCCGGAATTGCTCCAGTGTTTGGTACGGGTATAGTGCAGACACTAGAAAATGTGTTTGGGTTTTTTTTTTTTTTTTTTTTTTCAGGATTCACTGCAAACTCAGACAGGAGATACAATGAGGAAGAGGGCTTCCCTGCTGGCTCAGATGGTGAAGAATCTGCCTGCAATGCGGGAGTGCCAATTTCGATCCCTGGGTCAGGAAGATCCCCTGGAGAAGGGAATGGCAATCTACTCCAGTATTCTCCCTGAAGAATTCCATGGACAGAGGAGCCTGGCCAGCTACAGTCCGTTGGATTACCTAGAGTCAGGCATGACGGAGTGACTAACACTTATCTTAAATAGAACCACCTCTGATCCAATGGAGACATCCCAGATTCTCTTTTAGTTGCTGCATCCAACTCAAAGTTCAAGATGTGGAATCTTGATGACAGGTAATTTCACCATTAGGACCACATGCAATTCCTGCTTGTCTGGTAATTATTACACTAAAAGGTAAATTGTCCCCAAAATATGCACAATGTTGGAGAAAATATAGATGAACTGTAATGAAATCTTCCATTTGGAGAGAGAGGATTAAGAAAATACAGGAAGTAATACCCATAATAACTTTCAAATCCAGCTGATAAGAACAGCAAGGACTCCTTGAACTAGCAGCAGAGTAGAAGCTGGTCCCTGGCTCTGCTCCCTGAGATGCTGCTCAGATCTGGTACTTCAGGCTGTTGTACTTTTCAAAAGCAATTGCCTGTTACTTTGTGTTTGTGGAGACTGGAAATTGTTTCATACCTTTTTTAGTGGCGCAATGACAGTTGCAGGACTTTCCAATCCAGACTGGGTGTTTGATCACTTATTGTATTGTCAGAATGTTAGCAGATTACCTGTGTCAGTCAGTATCCTACAGATATAACTGTAACCAACGATATTACCTTGGGCTTCCCTGGTGGCTCAGCTGGTAAAGAATCCGCCTGCAGTGCGGGAGACCTGGGTTCTATCCCTGTGTTGGGAAGAGCCCCTGGAGAAAGGAAAGGATACCCACTCCAGTGTTCTGGCCTGGAGAATTCCATGGACTGTATAGTCCATGAAGTTGCATTGAACATGACTGAGCAGCTTTCACTTTCAAAGATATTACCTAGTCCACGTTTTTAACCTTGAGTTTTCTCTTTACTGAGTAGCCTTTTAACTTTGAATAGCCTCTTTACTGACTAGCCTTCATATTCTGCTCGCTCTTCCTCCGTTAACTTAATGGCCATTCCCTTTAGGTAATTTAATATATTTGACATATGAGAGTCACTCAGTTGTGGCCAACTCTTTGTGACCCCATGTACTGTAGCCTGCCAGACTCCGCTGTCCATGACATTCTCCAGGCCAGAATACTGGAGTGGGTATCCTTTCCCTTCTCCAGTGGATCTTCCCAATCCAGGGATTGGACTGGTGTCTCCTGCGTTGCAGGCGGATTCTTTACCAGCTGAGCTGCCAAGGAACCCCAAGGACACTGGAGTGGGTAGCCTATCCCTTCTCCAGCAGACCTTCCCAACCCAGGAATTTAACCAGTGTCACCTGCACTGCAGGAGGATTCTAACCAGCTGGGCTACCTGGTTGGGGCAAGGTCAAATCCTTATCTCATTTTTGCCTTCATACTGCTCCATTTGCCTGGCTGCCTACCAGTTTTATTGCTGCTTTGCTGCCTTTGCAATGGCTTCTGTTTAGGGTGTAAAATATGTTTGTTTGTTTAGCCTTCTAAGGTGCCAAATTGGAGGATTCTCAGGCAATATAGATGTTTCACTGTAGGGAGAGAGTGTTTCTCTTACTAAAGTGGCCTTTCCCCCTGTCTGTGCACCCAAGCTATCTACTTCCCATCTGGGTTCATCCAGCTCTTGTAGACTTTTCCTAAAGGTGGCAATAGAGGTAGCACTCGCCAACATTCTGATCAGTCCCCACTGCTCCCAACATTCAGTATCAGAGGACAGTTTGCCTCAACTAATTCATCAGATAGTGATCTGACCAAATATTTTCTGTTGTATATAAAGTGTGACAAGTTTTCCAGTGTCAAGTGTCTAAGACTTGACCTTTCCTCTTTCCACTTTCCCCATTAAGTCAAGCCCATATTTTAGTTCCAGTTTGTGATCTGGTAACAATTACTGAATCAAATGCAGTGCTTACGTGCAGAACAATGTGTTTTAAGTAGTTTAATTAGCAACAGTTAGTTCACAAAAACTCCAGAAGAGCCAGGGAAAAAATAGTTCACAGAGAAACATTCCTGCCCCCGTGGCTTGTCACCTAACACTTGTAACACTAGGCACTTGAAAACAGAAACTGCTACAGCTGCCCCAGAATAACAGCGNTTCGATCCCTGGGTCAGGAAGATCCCCTGGAGAAGGGAATGGCAATCTACTCCAGTATTCTCCCTGAAGAATTCCATGGACAGAGGAGCCTGGCCAGCTACAGTCCGTTGGATTACCTAGAGTCAGGCATGACGGAGTGACTAACACTTATCTTAAATAGAACCACCTCTGATCCAATGGAGACATCCCAGATTCTCTTTTAGTTGTTGCATCCAGCTCAAAGTTCAAGATGTGGAATCTTGATGACAGGTAATTTCACCATTAGGACCACATGCAATTCCTGCTTATCTGGTAATTATTACACTAAAAGGTAAATTGTCCCCAAAATATGCACAATGTTGGAGAAAATATAGATGAACTGTAATGAAATCTTCCATTTGGAGAGAGAGGATTAAGAAAATACAGGAAGTAATACCCATAATAACTTTCAAATCCAGCTGATAAGAACAGCAAGGACTCCTTGAACTAGCAGCAGAGTAGAAGCTGGTCCCTGGCTCTGCTCCCTGAGATGCTGCTCAGATCTGGTACTTCAGGCTGTTGTACTTTTCAAAAGCAATTGCCTGTTACTTTGTGTTTGTGGAGACCGGAAATTGTTTCATACCTTTTTTAGTGGCGCAATGACAGTTGCAGGACTTTCCAATCCAGACTGGGTGTTTGATCACTTATTGTATTGTCAGAATGTTAGCAGATTACCTGTGTCAGTCAGTATCCTACAGATATAACTGTAACCAACGATATTACCTTGGGCTTCCCTGGTGGCTCAGCTGGTAAAGAATCCGCCTGCAGTGCGGGAGACCTGGGTTCTATCCCTGTGTTGGGAAGAGCCCCTGGAGAAAGGAAAGGATACCCACTCCAGTGTTCTGGCCTGGAGAATTCCATGGACTGTATAGTCCATGAAGTTGCATTGAACATGACTGAGCAGCTTTCACTTTCAAAGATATTACCTAGTCCACGTTTTTAACCTTGAGTTTTCTCTTTACTGAGTAGCCTTTTAACTTTGAATAGCCTCTTTACTGACTAGCCTTCATATTCTGCTCGCTCTTCCTCCGTTAACTTAATGGCCATTCCCTTTAGGTAATTTAATATATTTGACATATGAGAGTCACTCAGTTGTGGCCAACTCTTTGTGACCCCATGTACTGTAGCCTGCCAGACTCCGCTGTCCATGACATTCTCCAGGCCAGAATACTGGAGTGGGTATCCTTTCCCTTCTCCAGTGGATCTTCCCAATCCAGGGATTGGACTGGTGTCTCCTGCGTTGCAGGCGGATTCTTTACCAGCTGAGCTGCCAAGGAACCCCAAGGACACTGGAGTGGGTAGCCTATCCCTTCTCCAGCAGACCTTCCCAACCCAGGAATTTAACCAGTGTCACCTGCACTGCAGGAGGATTCTAACCAGCTGGGCTACCTGGTTGGGGCAAGGTCAAATCCTTATCTCATTTTTGCCTTCATACTGCTCCATTTGCCTGGCTGCCTACCAGTTTTATTGCTGCTTTGCTGCCTTTGCAATGGCTTCTGTTTAGGGTGTAAAATATGTTTGTTTGTTTAGCCTTCTAAGGTGCCAAATTGGAGGATTCTCAGGCAATATAGATGTTTCACTGTAGGGAGAGAGTGTTTCTCTTACTAAAGTGGCCTTTCCCCCTGTCTGTGCACCCAAGCTATCTACTTCCCATCTGGGTTCATCCAGCTCTTGTAGACTTTTCCTAAAGGTGGCAATAGAGGTAGCACTCGCCAACATTCTGATCAGTCCCCACTGCTCCCAACATTCAGTATCAGAGGACAGTTTGCCTCAACTAATTCATCAGATAGTGATCTGACCAAATATTTTCTGTTGTATATAAAGTGTGACAAGTTTTCCAGTGTCAAGTGTCTAAGACTTGACCTTTCCTCTTTCCACTTTCCCCATTAAGTCAAGCCCATATTTTAGTTCCAGTTTGTGATCTGGTAACAATTACTGAATCAAATGCAGTGCTTACGTGCAGAACAATGTGTTTTAAGTAGTTTAATTAGCAACAGTTAGTTCACAAAAACTCCAGAAGAGCCAGGGAAAAAATAGTTCACAGAGAAACATTCCTGCCCCCGTGGCTTGTCACCTAACACTTGTAACACTAGGCACTTGAAAACAGAAACTGCTACAGCTGCCCCAGAATAACAGCGCTCTCTGCTTATACATGCCAGAAGATCAGAGCTCCCTACACAGAGGCTGACTCATTTGGCTTCATTCTATTGCCAAACTTCTGCTTGGTGTTGCAAAGCAGTTTGGGGACTGTAGTCTTTAGCTTTACAGCCTCAGTTTACAGAAAAGCAAGCAAAAAGGGATGCAAGTGGATATATAGAATCAGCCACACTTTTTTTTTTTTATTTTATTCTTCTTCCTATAAAAGCAGCATAGCAGAGTGACAAATTGAACATGGCAGGTTCAGCACTCAGACCTCAGGGCTTCTGTATGCCACTAGCTGTGTGGCCTTGGGTATGACTTTTTATAAACCTTAGTATCCCTATTTTGAAACACTAGGAGAATAATACCATATTATAAACATAGTGTGACAATTTATTAATAGGAGAGTGCAAGTAGTTATTAACATAGTATCTACATGAAGTCAATTCTAATAGTTATAATTCTTAATAATAGTAACAGTTATTGCTATTATATATTATTTCCACTTTGAAGCAATCTCCTAACTTAGTTTTTATTCAGCTTAGAAGTTTTACTATATTTATTTTGCGAAGGTACCTCAGGGTTTTGAAGTTTCTTTTTGAAATGAGACATGACTTAAATATAAGTAATTCTGAGTATGAAATATTTTTAAAGTTGCATGAAAGCCTAAGACTTAAAAATGAGAAAATATCTCAGGATTTTTCTGGTAGAGCTCAAAAGGTCTTCTGTAAAATGTTTATCACCTCATGTTTCTCTTCAGGCCATGAATAACATTATTGAGTCTTTATGTTTAGTCACTAATTTTACAAAACTTAGTTAAGCACTTACTATGTGCTAGTCACTCTGCCTAAAGGTGAAAAGACTGATAGGATCTTCACTCACATAGAGTTTATACTCCAATAAGGGAGACAGGCTCAGACAGTAAAGGGTAAAGAATCCACCTGCAATGCAGGAAATCTGGGTTTGATCCCTGGGTTGGGAAGGTCCCCTAGAGGAGGCCATGGCTCCCCACTCCAGTATCCATGTCTGGAGAATCCCAGGGTCAGAGGAGCCTGGCAGGCTACAATCCATAGAGTCGCAAAGAGTCGGACACAACTGACCAATTAAGCACCGCACAGCAAGGGAAAAAGACAATAAACCAGTACACAAGTGTGGGTAAAATGGCTACTGATTGTGATAAATCCTGAGAAAGAAGTTGTGTTAGAAAAGTTTTGGTAGGGGCAGGGTAAGCTACTTAGCATGGAGTTTAAGAAATGCATCCCAAAGAGGGTACATTTAAAAAGGGACCTAGAGGAATGAAAAGAGACAGATGTGTGAAAAACCAGTGGGAAAGCATTCCAGGGAATGGCAATCTCAAATTCCCTAAATGGAAACTAATTTGAACCATTATAGAAACAGAGGACACCAGGCTGCCTGGGGTTTAGTGAGTTAGAAGAGCCTAGTACAAAGTTAGAAAGCCAACATGGGCCAGATTTTGCAGAGCTATAAAGGCCTGGCAAGAAGTTTGGGTTTTATTATAACTGAAATGCAAATGGGAAGCTATGGAAAGGTTTTTAAAGTAGAGATGTTGTCTAATCTAATTTGTGTTTAAAAAGATCCCTCTGGCTCTTAGACAGAAACTAGACTGGAGTGAGCTGAGAGAAAATCAGAGAAACTAGTTAGGAGGCTTTTGAAATAAGTAGGTGGTTATGTGGTCTAAGGTGGTGAGAGATGAAATGGATTAAGTAAAGAATGTTTGATACAATTTAAACATTCAAACCAGCTGGACCTATTCCTAGATTAGATGAGAGAGATAAAGAAAAAGGTGAAGTCAAAATGACTCCCAGCTTTTTGCCTTAGTGACTGGGTCAGTTGTAGTGTTCTGAGATAGGGGAAATTAAGAAGAGGTGAGGCTTGAAATTAAAAGATGCTTACTCTTTGGAAGAAAAGTTATGACCAACCTAGACAGTATATTCAAAAGCAGAGACATTACTTTGCCGACTAAGGTCCGTCTAGTCAATGCTA